>RDPX01000134.1:804656-885939 GCA_003991215.1 Morbakka virulenta | reverse complement strand
CAAAAATTCCATACTTCAAAAGTATCTTTACACTGCGTTAAAACAAATAAAACAAGAATATCTGTGAATAATAAGGCTTCCTGCCAAACAGCCACAACTGTTTACATTTTCACAAGAAAAAATTTATACAAAATCAAGTGACTGGTGCTCTTTTTCAGGGTAGCCATTTATTTGTGGTCATTCACGAAGCGTAAATCAAGCAAATCCACTTCAACAAGAAAACTGGAATAAAAAAGAATAAAAAACCTGCAAATATATCCATGTTGGTCATGATGGGAGTTTTGCACTGCAAAACAAAACAGCGTGTATCTGTGTAAAGCAACATTAAGTTATTACACCGATACTGTATTGCTACTTACACTTGAGTTTTCTACTTGATCCTCTCTGTCCGCTATTTGTTGAATTTGAGAGGGACTAAAATGTACAATAGCTGCTAATACTCTTGACAATTGCTGAAAACGAAACGAAATTTATAAATAGTGACCTTCGTTTAACAGAGACTAAATTTTCTAAACATTGTTTTGTTGCAAGGAGCGCGGGTTATTCAACGCGCCAGTGCTTGTAAACACAAGGGGATTGGGGAAAGAATTATTGACAACGAAATTTATAAATAGTGACCTTCGTTTAACAGAGACTACATTTTCTAAACATTGTTTTGTTGCAAGGAGCGCGGGTTATTCAACGCGCCAGTGCTTGTAAACACAAGGGGATTGGGGGAAAGAATTATTGACAAGACAGTAATTTTCATACGGTGAAAACAACAGATCAAACTGATAACAGACATAAACATTAAAACAAACATTAGGGCTATATATACTGATACTGGTTTATCAAATATTCTTTCCGCTGATAACAATTAACATTTAGCGCCCTAGCAATGTGCACGTATTGACCCAAGCACTGAAAAAAACTTCCTCCCCGTCCATTTCATACACCAGATGCTGTACACAAATAACCACGATCTGTTTCACAAATTTTCTTATTGGAGCAACAAGTCAGTGAACTAAAAATTACGAAACCATGGTTGTGCAGATAGTTGGCACAACATCACTGGGAAGAACCATAACAAATAAAAACTTACACTTCAGTATAAGCTAAGTTGCTGTATGGTTAAGATCCCATTTATTTCATAAATACAAATTACAATATAAATAAATGATGTGGGTAGGAAATAAACAAACCTTTTTCTGCCTTCCCATCATATATTCAAAAAGAACATTTCGAAGGTACTGCAAGAGAGAACATATCAAGGTGGATTACCAATGAAATAATAATTTAACAAGGCACATAATAGCAGACAAACGTATCTTATGGCGTTGAGTTATTTATTCCATCATAGGCACAAAAATATTGGCCTAGTACTTTAAATTCTTAAACGGCCATAAGGTAGTAACAGTTTACAACAAATTATGCAGTATTTTAACCTTTAGTAGTATTAGGTAAATTTTAATCTTGCATTACCCATATGTTACATATTCAAGGTGCTCCGCAAGACATTATTGTTTACAAGGTCTGTTGTTTATCGTGATACTTACCGAATAATTTCAAAAAAAGAAGTCGGCTTTTAGTTTGTATGATTAAAAAATGTAGCACGGTTACAGTACCGTAAATAATCGGGTCATAAATATGCTGCTAGCCCTAGTTTCGGATTTTGAGGAAAATTTTATTATATTTTCAAACCTTAAAAGAGATCCTAGTATTTGAATCTTTTAACCCCTCTAATTCAGATTTCATTCAAAAAAGGAAAACAAGTTCGATCTGAACAAACTGAATAAGTGTAAGTAAAGAATGTAAGCTGAAAATGGTGTACAGTACATATATTCATAGCTCTATAAAGCATAAAATGTTGATTGTGTTGACGTAAGTTTCCCAATATGAAATACCTTTGCTGGTTCTGATTCAGTCTTCAGTTACTAAACTGAAGTTGAGTAAGTCCCTACAGGCTTATTCGATGTTTTTCTGTACTGCAATTCACCTAAACAGCAGTCATTTGTCAACTTAAATTGAGATTTTACAAGAAAAACAGACATGACTTTCTTTGGTTGTGGCCAAAGAACTGGTCTGCTGATCAAAAGGAAAAGTTCCTATATCTACCGTTGCAATTGAAGCAACCGTACAGTAATAGCATTCTGCTTCCCTTTATTCCATCCACCTATAATATGTATTGACTTAACTCCTGCTGTAATTGACTTGATTAGATAGAAAATTTCACAAAACTGCTCAATACGTGGGCTAGACTAACAGACAACTCGGCTGCGTGATTCACTCACTTAACTTCAAACTCACTGTCACCTCCAAAAGTACGGTTTTATTTTCTGGGTGCCTATTCATATCACAAATGGCAGCTATATTTGCAATCTCATAGATTGCTTGCAGAAATACTCAAAAGGCATGATAGTAGTGCATGTTAAACTTTACTGGATCTATACAGAAATACCACAGAAAAAGAAATGAAGTGTTAGTAATTGGGTTAAAACTTAAAGCGTATAAAAACAATCCACAGATTCCGTAAATATTTGATACAGATAGGTACTATTCAAATTCACTTAAAATACTTTGGAAGTAACTGTTAAATACTGTGGGTGTCGTTACAATATAATACTAGCTACAAACATTGAGCAAAATTAAACTACTGTGAGAAATCATACAAAAATTAATGATACATTTTGCTTTGTTTAGATATTACGTATGGTGCAAGACAGAAAAAACTGCTTAAGATCAAATGCCGTGTATTTTACTAGCATACCTCGTACTGTACGGGTTCGGGTGTCCTTGGTGATGATGAATGTGAAGAGGCTCCTGCTCTGTTTGGTGTGTGGTGAATGTCTAGAGTTGCTGGTCTATTATTCCTCATGGGTGACCTAGAATCGTTTGTCTAGAACGAAAACCAAGAGTTGTAATGAACTATGTAAACAGTTAAAATAATAACCAACTATCACGCATATGGGCTTTGACATCTTAGTCAAACATATAAAGTGGATATTGTATTTCCGGGTGAGCATACCAAGGTCTGGATTCTTTTTAATACCAATGAAGAATGAAAAATAAAAAAAATTGTAAACGCATTAATTCCTAACGCATAAGAAAAACCAATGGCTACTGAAAGCAAAACTAAGTCTATGGCCTATCCAACTGTCTAATAAAAAAGCACTCACCTCTATGCATCTATATTGAAAAGGCAATGAGCATTATACATATATCGTCTACAAGGTTTTACAAAGTACTGATGGCGACTGACCTTAAGGAGTAAGAAATCAGGGTCTAACTATAATGTGCCTTGGATATAAATACATCACCACTGCATACAAGTAAAAGTAGTCATTTGAAAGAAAGTAATAACTGGCATGAAATAATTTTCCCATCTGCTGGTAGTTGGCGTTTATTAAACGTCGTTTTCCATTACAGTATGAAATGGGGTAAAAGGAAAGACCTTTACTAAGACATGTCAGAACAATCAACAACAGAGAGGGTAATAAGAAGAGGAATAAAACCTCCAAGAGCAAAAGGCAATGGAGGTAAAGTATACGAAAGAAAAGAAATGGAAAAGAGGGGTTGCTAAAGATAAAAAAGGAGGAGCAGGCCAGTTTGGTCCGGCTGAGGAAGGGGGGGGGGGCAAGTGTGTTTCATGCCGCAAGCAAATGTTTCACACACAAATAATCGACGAATAAAGTCGATCAAAACATCACAAAAATAGACTTACCTGTGTTTCCCTTTCTCTAAGACCTTCGATTTCTCTGCTCAGTGCTGTAATTTTTCCCTATTAAAAATACAAATTTTAAATATTTAGAAAACCTAGTTAAAGACCAATACGTCCCCCTGTACCTTACTTATAATTGTGATCTTTTAACATCTCCCCAGACACTTATATCCCTTTTATACATAAAACTAAGTCTTAATGCTCTAGCGAAAGACATATACAGATGTTGCTGGCTCTAACGAGATAGTGCTAATTTAGAAGCTAGGCCGTACAAAACAATAATCTTTGTCGCAAAGTTCCCTGCTAATGTATTGTTATTAATATTAAGCATCGCTTTAAGAATGTTGATTTTTTTACTTGATTAACGACCTGACAGCTCTGTCATACCATAAAGTACTTGGGAAATTATCAGTCTATTGTTGTTAAGAGCTCAAGAGTGTTTACTAGTGCAGTGGATGTTTGCGGTATTCGTCCAAATGGTGGAGATGTTGACCATCGCGGATAGCAAGAGGAAGTAAATAATCAGTCTTCATATTATCTAGCACAATGGCATGAGCTTGATGAAAAGAAAGGAATTGTTATTTGGAGTTGAAAATAGTTCTTAACAATAGCAATTGTGGCTTCGTGCAGTACAGCAAGAGCAAAATGTATGCTTTAAAAAACATTCGTTTTTGAAATCACAAGAATTTCGGGATCCTACCTAAATAAGGAGTAAACAAGAAATTACGGCCTACTAAAAAAACAACCTCAACCAAAATCCCTGGTAAAAAGACAAAGTACATATGCTCCGTAAATAACGGGCGAATTAGACAAGTTAAACTGAGGAATCGAATAAAAAGTAATCATAATGCACGTCGTTCCCCACTGTTTCTCACCGCGCTTCTAATTCATACTACTTAAATAATTCAAAAATCAGTACTAATGCTATTTCCACAAATGACCTCAGAACACTGACTGCAAGATAAAAAAAATTCCATACCTTGAGTGATGCAACTAGTGCCGAATCTAGTTCCGTATCCGACTGCAGAGAGAGAGAAAACAAGGAACAGAGACGTACAGACTTCCAAATAAATGCAAGTATTTACTTAACTACGTGTATGGAGAAGAAAACAAACAGCCAGCATATTTTAACAGCCTGAACGGCTACCTAAACAACTGGTATACATAAAAACTGATTAAATAATAATAATAATAATAATAATAATAATAATAATAATAACTTACCTAGCTTGTTGCTTGCCGCTGAATTTGGGTTTTTCACCCATACACCACTGGATGGTGTGTAACCACTCGATAATAATAATTATAATAATAATAATAATAATAATAATAATAATAATAATATTAATATTGGTGTATACAAAAGAGGACCATGTATGGGTGAAGTGCAACACAGACCCTAGGAAGACAGCAACTATATTCGGCATCCTGGAACAGAAGATGGAAACAAGAGCTTTCAGGAAAGTTAAAGGGATTGTAGAAGTAGACAGTTGCAGGTTATGTGGTGAAATATATGCGACGGTAAAACACTTGTTATCTGAATGTAAAAATCTAGCAGTGTCAGAGTATTTGAGGAGACATGATAATGCACTGAAGATATTGTCAGTCGAATGGGAAAGAAGGTTTACTTAAAGAAAAGACGGTGTGGTACACGGAAAAATGAGGAAAAGGACAAGTGTAGAACAATGCCAGAAAGATCTTGTGGGATTGGGAAGATCAAATGAGAACGCACTGTCAAACAAGACGACCAGACATGACTTTGGCGAACGAGATTAAAAGGGAAATATATATTTTGGATATGGCATGCCCTGAAGATCGAAAAAACAGGCAAAGAGAAAACACTAGATTGCCAAATATCAACAACTGTGTTTCGAACTACGAGATAGAAGACAAGGGTTCATGGTGAGACCTGGTAGTGATTGTATATTGTGGCGGTGGAATGAAGGAATTGAAAAATGCGATAAAGAACTATTTGATGAAAAGGTTGTAGATAAACTTGCGAGCGAAATGCAAAAGACAGTGTTAAGGAAAAGCGAAACAATTATTACAAAAGTATTGTGTGGATTAATTGGGTGAATGACGTTCAAATTGGCTACCAAAACTTGTTAGCTAAAGACTCTGGCCAAGGATGTATATTCACTATGGTGTAAAATGTGTGTGCTGTATATCTGTGGTTACAAAGTTATATAATAATAATAACAATAGTAATGATAATAATGATAATGATAATAATAATGATAATAATGATAATAATAATAAAGACCATTGGAAGGTATGCAGGAAATATGGTCTTGAAACGAAAAAAATGGTATGACCATGAACTGCAAGGTGTATGAAAAACTCGGGGGGCGGTAACACCTTATGGGTGTTTGCAATACAAACTGACGACCTTATTGGAGCAAGAAATCCCGATATGATAATAGTGGCCACGAAAAACAAATGCCACATTATAGATTTTATTGTTCCATACGATACCAGGACTGATTAAAAAGAAAGAGAAAATAATCTCAGTTATAACAGAAGCACTAGGAGCAACACCAAAAGCATTGAGAAAGGGACTGAAGAAGATTGGGGTAGCTAAGAGAAGGGTAGAATTGCAAAACCTATTTAGTTTCAAAAAAAATAAATTAGGAAAAGGCTTTGAAAGACTAATAATTCTTAAAATGTATTGAAATGCATTTTCATGGCTGGCAAAATACAGTGTAACACGGTTTTGTTGTCTGCTACATTATACTTTATAACATATCTAAATTGATATTAAACTCTTGTGTCAGTATACCAGAACACTCATTCACTTAACTGCAGTACAATGTAATACTGAAAGTTAAAAAATATTTCAGTTTTTATTTTTTTTACATTGCTTATTTTTGACTAGATTACCCTGAAGCACTTTTCCTCTAAAGATATCATTTTACTGAGATATTGGTAATTTTAACCAAAATAATGATGGCAGCTGCTGTTTGGCTTTTTAATTTCTAATGAGTGCTAAAAACATACTGTAAACCAGTTTAGGAATATAAAAAACGGTTGTTAACTTTTATGCAAGTCCTGTTTTAAGTGACACTAGAATAAACAAAAGTCCTTAGAGTTGCATGCCTTGAATGATATTTTCTCGTGGAAGTTCCATTTGATGACGTCTTAAGATTTACATTTTATCAGTCACTTCTATTTAAGTTTTCAGAAAGATTTTGTATTTATTTATTTAACTTCAATTACAAAATTATTTATTTCAATAAACGAAAAATTTTTATGGAAAGCTATTTGGTAAATTCATGTAAAAACAACTATAGAATGGCTATATGCTTTCCCACTTGTTTTTAAACTAGTATATTTGAAGGACCACTCACATGTCTGTTAATGCATGTGGTATGACAACACCCTCTTAATTAAATACTCTGTTACAATGCAGAACCATACAGACGAGCCCACGACTCCTGAATTCCAATAAAAGATATGCAGAAGTTTAACAAGCAGTACTTACATTGTTCGACTGCAATCCCAAATCAACATCCTCCATTTTATTACTCTTCGTAGGTGGAATGACCCCTTTATCTGCAAGAAGTTTCTTCATTTCAGTGTTATTCTTTTTTAGTTTCACTTTGAATTTCTTCTCCATAGCTAATATTTCATTCTGGTGTTGCGATTCAAGTTCTTTTAATTTACTATGATAAGATTCCTCAATTTCAATAAGTTGTTTTTCGTGTCTACTCTTAAAGTCGTCCACTCCTACTGAATGGTTATTTTTCAGACTTTGTAGCTCTGTTTCTTGTCTTCTCGCCAGCTCGTCAATTTGATTGTGGTAATTCGTCTGGAGTTCTAAAAGCTCTTCCTTTGCTTTTTCTTGAGACTGCACCATTTCCTGTTTCATCGTCTCAAGTTTTTCTTCTGTACTTTCTTTTAGATTTTTCATATCATCGTCACGTAGCTTCAGTTCTCTCCTGTATTCCATGATCTGATCCTCATACTCTTGAATAATTCTCTTTTCCTCTTTTTGCCCTTTATCAATAGCACTCTCAACAGCTTCATGTATTTCCAAATCTTTGCTATCCACTTTTGCTTGGAATTCTTTTACTATTTGCTTTACACGGGCACTGTACTCAAATTCCTTCTCATCAATCTTCGCTTGCAACCTTTGTTCGGAGGAGTCAAGACGAGATGCCGATTCCTTTCTCAATTTTTCAATTTCTACATTATGTTCATCCTTCAAGTTTGTCTCCAAAGTTTTCAAAGCTTGCATTTTATCGACCACAGAATTCTCCAGCTTTTCAGTCAACTCTTTCACTGAAACATTTAAATCTTCCACAATAACATTTTTGTCATGAAGCTGTTTTGTCAGTGCATCCAATTCATTAACTTTTTTATCTTTCTCATTTACGTTATTAGAATGATTATGTGACTCAACTAAACGCTGAAGTTCAAGTAACTGCTGCTCTTTTACCTCCATAGCAGCAGCATGGTTCTTATTTAGTGACACAATTTTACTTTCGGCCTTTCGTTTCATTTCCTGCAATTTCTTTTTATGTTCCTCTACCAATCTCGACACTTCTGTTTTATCGGACCTTTGACTGCTCATTTTATTTTCACTGCTAAAATTCTTTTCTTTGTTTCTTAAATCCTCAGCTATTGCCTGTAATTCCTTGACCTTAGCCC
Organism: Morbakka virulenta; assembly: GCA_003991215.1. Lineage (NCBI taxonomy): Eukaryota > Metazoa > Cnidaria > Cubozoa > Carybdeida > Carukiidae > Morbakka > Morbakka virulenta. The sequence continues at coordinate 877,592 of RDPX01000134.1, read as the reverse complement.
TTTCCAGACTAAGTGCTTCCTCCAATTTTGCATTACTCTCTGAGTTCTTTTTATTTAAAGCAGTTACCTCGTCCGTTAATACGTTTACTCGTACCTTAAGAGCATTTGTGCCGGTTTCGTTATCAACTTTAAGTGTTTCCATTTCCTTCGTCAGGCACGCTATTTTTGCCTCGTAAGAGTTTTCTAGATAAGCTAATTGCTCTCGTGAACCTTGGACACATTTGTCAAGCTCATCTTTTCTCTTTTTTTCTTTGTCAGCTATTATTTTTCGATATTTTTTTTCTAGCTGATCACACTTTGTCTTCCAACTATTGTTGCAATCGTTAAGTCTTGTATTCAACTCACTTTCAATTCGGTTACGCTCAGCATTCATATCTGTTGACTGTGTACCTAGCCTCTGAGTGTATTCCTCTACAGTCTGCTGAATCTTTAGGTTGTCATTTGACAAATTTGCTATCTTAAGTTCAGATGCCTTAACATTTTCCAAGGCACAATCTAACTCGATTTGCAATTTACTAGCGACGTCACTCAGCGTTATATTTCGTGCATTGAGTGCGGTGTTTTCATTAAACATTGACTCACACTTAATGGCGAGGGCTTGAATTTCTGTTGCATGTTTATCTACCAACGTTTTCATATAATCTTCATGTTGCATACTGGCGTCCAGCATTTCTTTTGAATGTGACGACAGCAAAGTTTCGATGTTTGCTTCAAGAGCTTGTGTTTTACCATTAAATGTAGCCCGTTCCTGATTAAGTGAATTTTGTAAACCCTCCTTTTCAGAGGTAAGAAAGGCAATTCGTGAGTTTAAGACCGCTTCATTTTCTGATAATTCCTTTCCAGCAGCCACTTTTTCTGACAGTGACCTAAGCTCCTCTTCATAACAATTTTTAAGGCGATTTTCTTCTTTTTTATTGTTTTCCTCTAGGATTTTAAGTTCCTTTTCTTTCTCAATTCGTTTCTTCTCAAATTCTGCTTCCAGTTGTGTAGCTTCTTGCTTGTGTTCAGTTTTTAGTTGGCAGATTTTATTATCATATTGAGCGATTATTTCCTTCATTTTCTTCTCATATATCTTATCGCTTTCGTCCTTACATTTCAAAATGTTGCATTTAGACTCTTCCTCCAAAGTTTGTAGTTGTGCAACCAAGCGTTTTACCTCTTCCTCAAGAGACCTTGTCCTATTTTCGTGTCTTGACTGAAGATCACTTAAAGCTGTTTCTTTTGATACCAAGTCAGTTTGCATCGATGCAATTGTGCTACTTAATTTTTCTTTTAATGACGCTAGTTCTGCTTCTAATGTCTGTTTCGTTTCAGTTAGAGTTGACAAAGTTGACTTTACAGCCTGGACCTCGTTCTGAGAGGCAGCGTATTTGCTCTTCCATTCCTCGCATTTTTTGGCTACAATATCGGTTTTTCCCTTTGCCGCGCATTCTAAATTCTTAATAGTATCCTCTAAACTTTTCTTCGCCTCCATCAGGTTTGTATTATCGCCCTTCAGTAGCTCATTCTCTTTCCTCAGCGCCTCACATACATTAATCTTTTCAGTCGCCTCATTTAAATGTTCTTTCATCTGCTTCAAACCTTTCTGGTACTCATCATGTAGCTGGGCAACGCTATTTTTATGTTGCTCTTCAAGTTTTGATATTTCAAGTTTATGATTGTTTATCGTCGAGGTCATATCTTTGGATGCACTGACCACAGCATTTTCCTTTTCAGCTGTTAGCTGGTTAACAACAGCATCCTTTTCATTTACAAGCTCCTTATTCTTATTTTCCAGCTGCTCTATATTAAGTTGGGCTGATGCGAGTTTTTTTTCAAACTCCAGAATAGTTTCTTCATACTTATCACTTACATTTTTAACAAATTCAACCTGTTTTTCTTTCTCTTCCATGGACTGATTAAGATCAGTAACCTGCTTCTCCTTTGATTGAAGCATAAATGTCAAATCTTCAATTGTCTTCTTTGCAGTTACCTCTTTTTCATCAAAATCAGCCGACTTCTGAAAGATGTCTTTCTCAATATCTTTTTTCTGTTGGTCAAATTCACTGTTCATGCTTTTTATAACGTCGTCCTTTTTCGCAATTTGGGCTTCCAGCAGTTTAATTTGTTTTTCCATTTGCTGTGCATTCTGGCGTACGCTTTTACATTCTCCGGCAGCATTTGAAAGTTTACCTAGTCAATGATAAAATAAGTAAGAGTCGCGTTTAATTAATACAATAACAGATGATCAGAAAAAAAGTAAATAGCCCGATACTACGAAAAATGGGTTAAAAATAACGATCACAATATCAGTTTTGTCATGGATGTCAAGAAATATACGTATAGTCTGCTGTTTAAATCAATAGGGTACATTACTACCTGGACCATAAACTGGAAAATTCACACTCATGTTATTTCATTTTCTATATATTTTTCCATATTAAAGTTTTTATTTTCTATATTAAAGTTTTCATTTCTTGTTTTCATTTTTTGTTAAAATTTAAGTTTTTATTCTCTGACTAAATCTAAAATTTTCAATTTTTTGATTGAAAATGTGCTTTACCACCCCCTGAAAAAGTATTCACCATGAGGGTATAAATGCAAAATTAATTTGATATTTAAGTGTTTCATAAATATATGTTTTAAAGATTTCGATAAATGAGATGAAAACAGTTATCTTAGATAACGGGTAAAAAACGCAAAATCAATTCATATTTAAGTGTTTTTATAAGAAATTGTTCAAAGAATAGATACCTTATGATTTTTTCATCTTGTGTTTTCTCATTACGATTAAGTTCATAATGACTTGTGTAACAACTCATTAGGAAGTTAATTATGATGAGAATTTGTTATTACTGCAGACCACTATTTATGGTTCTCTTATAATATTATAGACAGAAAAATGATTGATGTTTTAAACTTTAACACAGCAATCATTTTGTGGTTTTATCTTCTTAGAAAACCATATATTTATAATCATTGCAACGTAAGTCTAAAGGACAGGCTCAGTTCTAATGAACTCAGAAGGAGATTGAATCTGGACAGTATTGGCAGCTGTATGCAGAATAGGAGGCTTCGTTGGTTTGGTCATGTGGAGAGAATGGACAAGAATGCTTGGACAAGTAGATGCAGAACAATCAAGGTGACAGGAACCACTGGCAGAGGAAGACCAAAGAAAACATGGGAGGAAGTGATAAGGATGGATCTGAAAGAAAAAGGTGTTAGCAGAGACCTGGTGAAGGATAGGATAACATGGAAGTCAATTTCAAGAAATCGTCCAACACATGCTAGCATGTAAAATGGACGTTAAACCGAATATGATGATGATGATGATTGCAATAATATCACAACATGTAGATGAATAATAGTTTTCATTTGAGTAAGACCATATTTTGATTATTACTGGGAATAAAAAAGCACTGCATTAGTACCCCAAAAAACCAAATATGCATTTGATCATGATAATATTTAAAATGCCTTATTATATGAGGTTAAAAGATTTAGTTTATTGATTGATTTTCTTCATTATTTATATTATTTAAGGCTTTATTCTTTGGTGTTTAATTTTTAATTTCAAGGCACTCCCACTTCTTTTAAAATGAATTATAATTTTTTTACTTATTGCTCATAGTTTTTGGAAAGTTTGGGGTGAAAATAAAAGATTTATTTACTAAAAGGACGTTTTGCTAACAGTGTTTTAAATCAATGACAAAATTAAATGGCGTTCCTGCTTGTTTTAAATTTTGCGTAATTTATTTTTTAAATTTCGACCTGGAAATAACTGGGTAAAAACAAGTAAAGTTGGTTATCAAAAAACGTGTGATAAGGATACAAACAAAAATGAAAATGGATGAGTAATTTCTAAAGTTCTGTAAAGTACATAATCAAACAAATTAGGCATTCGCGTAAGCTAACGGATGTTGTTTTGTTGTGATTTGACGGAAGATACATTAGGGAAGGCTGTTATGTACTCTCTGTATGGTACATTATTGTACAGTATCCAAAGTAGAGGTTGCAAGGGGAAACCCTCCCACTAGGTTCACGTTAAACAAAGAAAGACAACAAATCACCGGTACACCCCATTCGTTGGGCGACACGTTGAGACACGACGTATGCAATCTGGGTTTAGCATAACGAAACGCCACAGTGATGTCAAGTCAGTTTGAACCACAAAAAGGTAGATCAACATTCACCTGTACGATAACACATGTATGATTATGCAAGAACCAGTCTAACATTCCTTGGTAAAGCTGAAGCTTTTAAAATCTATCTAAAAAATACAGTGTTCATTTTAATTACATTGACTATGTAACGTGTGTTGTATCTCTACTTGGATGTACTGTAAGCTCAAAATTGTTAGGAAAACAGTAATATTTAAGAAAAATAGTCTGGTTAGAAAATACCAAAAGAAAATAAACGAAAACAAAATTGATAAAAAAACAAAAAAATAAGAAAACGTTGGTAGAAATTGGTTCAATGACAGACCAATGTTGCCTTAATTTATGGGCACTATCACACAAATCTAGTTATGTGTAATCTATGATAGTAATATGTCTAAAGCTTCACATAAAAAGGGTTCACACATTACAAAACTTCTATTAACTTTTCAGTGAAAATATCTCCTGTATAAGTGTTAGTCTCGTCCACACAATTAAAATTTACTTTGAAAGTGCTGTGACTGTGTTACGCAACTGCACTTTAATCAAGAGGTTCCGGATTCGATCCCAAAAATAGATGAACTTTGAGATCTCGCATGAATAACACTAGATCGCATTAATGAGCAACATAGCTTACTAAAACTCTGTAATTTTCAAAAAAAGTCTGCCATGTGGCAAAGTTTGAACTTAAGTACAATATACAAATAACATCCACAAAGACTTAAATATTAAATTCTAGTCACCTTGACTATACATTTATTGTACTTTTGATGCTCAAGTGGAAGGCTATCAAGTCAGAGACTCACGATTGTACTTATTTTCCAACTCTTATATATCCAACCAATCCATCAGTTAATTTCTTTAAATGACGTATGTTTTCTTTCACGATCAAAACGAACTCACTGCAAATAGTTTGAAACTGCAACAAAGTAATTGGTCTAAGTCGTAGCACTAACATCATACATAGCTTATATGAAATGGAAGGAGCCTAAAAAATCCAATATCACGTACCCTTTTTGCACTCAGCGGGCTTATAATATATGACTTTGTGAAGAAAAGGATCGTCACCACAACACTGCATCTCTCAAACATCTCTCTGCAAAACGCATTGCGCTTAGTGCGAAGAATAAAATTCCCTTTGCTCTATTTTTTCAGCACAAAAACATCTGAATCATTTTTCATTGCAAGTAACCAGCCTCAAACATTTCGTATTCAGTCACCTCTTCAAAATCATAACCATCCATAACGACTGCAATTGATCATACCATCCTCGCACAATTAGCAAATATTACATGTATAGTGAACCTTCCACGTTCAAAATTTAAGTAAATGACAAACAAAATTCTGTTTTTTACCATCAAAATTGCTTAACTGAAAAAATAGGATTTCATATACATTCAAGTTACCAAATAGTGCATTATTTTTATTTATGTGGCGATGATAAAACATAGGAACTAACGTAAATAGAGCTTGTAATAACAACAATAATAAAGTTAAAGTTAAAGTTAAAGACTTTGGAGGCCACTGGTTCACTTTTTGTTTAAACTTCGCCAGAAAAGTGCAAAAAACACCTCAAGTCCACACACATCATGCAACAATTAGTAACCTAGCATGGTAATGCTCCAACCTGGTACCGTATGTCTCTATAAAACGTTTTTTGTAAGTGGCAGTATGGACTATTTCAAAATAAACCACACAAAAAGCAGCTTTTCTCAGTAAATATCCTATAGATTGTGCCCACTAAAGCCTAAAAATTGATACATCAGCTGGAAAATTGGTATAACCAAAGTAAAATGCACAAACATGTCAGAAGCAAAAAGCATAAGCGAGGATTTAACTCTGGTCGATATGAGAGCCTCAAACACTATCAATGATCATTGGGCTATAATTGTAGAGGTATTAGCTTGAAGGCGTCATAGTTTATATTTTGCATTACTGCAAAAGTTGGCTTTATAAAGTTTAGAGGTAGTTTTATGGCCAAAAATCCTTATGTTTGTGTCCAAAGTTAAAACCTGGTTACGGAAAATGACATGGCAATATAGCAAATATTATCTATGAAAGAAAAACATTTTCAAGTTTTCTGGGACGCAGTGCTTTTTTTCACTATCGTCGGCGATGGGGTGAGCAGCAACAGCATAAATCATGTAAGGGTTATCAGTAATGAGGAAGAAAGCATACGCAGTGCATTACGTATAAACAAAATGTAGAAAATCACAAAACTGGCACATCATTAAGAGGGTCACAAAGGCTAAAATACCACACACATGCATATATTTATATATATATAAATATAAACAATTACAAAACATTTTTCTTGACTAACCTTCTAGTTCGATCACTAGTTCTTCCTTTTCTCCAAGCCTTGACCTGACATCTTTTATTGCTTTCTTCATATCTGATATTTTTGAATCGTATGTTTTGGCAACTTTGGATATTTCTGTCTGTTTGGCAGTTTCAGCTTCTTTTAGATGTTTTTCCAAATCACATTTTGCACTTTGTTGTACTTCAGATATCTTCTGTTCTTGTTTTTTCAACTGGTCATGAAGATCGTGAACTTTGGCAGTCGCCGACTTCTTCGATTTTGAAAGTTGCTGTTGCAGTTCTTCTTGCTTTTGCTTGAGCTGGGTGTTGTGCTGGTGAACAAGTTCAGCGAGTCTTGCCTGAGACAAGATACACTTTTAATTAAAACCAGTTGTCATCTACTATCTATTACTTTCGACAACTCAAAGTAGGTACAAAATGAAAACAAATGTACGGCAGGTATGTTTTTTATAGTACCGGTTTAATTAGCTGTAAGAGTCTGCTGCATTAAGCTACATAACGAAGAAAGCTACGTCACAGATGGTTTTGGTTAAGTTAAACCAAGAGCAAAAACCTTGCAGCATCAATTTGAGTTCTTCTGTTTGTAGCAACGGCAAGTTAAATTTTCCGGCTCAATATATAAATTGTAAACGCAGGCATAATAAACGCAGCAAACTTCGGTGCAAGTGCTAGCTAATGAATGCGAATTCTGATTTCTTATTTTTGCTCAATATTCTTGGATAAAAACGAGTTTTTAAGGAAGATTCTATCTTTACAAATGCCAAAGCCAATCTGAGTGAAGGTAGTCGACCGAGTATCCATAGCGTAGTCAAATTTTCACAAATAGTGCTTTCAACCAAAGCTACGCTGTTTAAAGTGATCTGTATCTCCTTCTTCATCATAAGGAATTCAAAAACACACATTTTCAAGAAGAAATTCTAAACAGGAAACCTACTACGCCATGTAGTGACTTCCATTGGATGCGGCACACTGAGTATATTCAGAATATGATTGAATAAACTGTATTTAAAGCTGCCTAATCATACCATATGAAAAATATGAGATGGAATTATCTCATTAGCTACCTTGAAAAGGTAAGGCGCAAGACACGACGCCCATCTACTGGGTCCCTACCAACATTTTACCAGTGGAAACGTAATTTCATGGGCATTACTGCTTCATGAATCAAAATTACTCATCTATCTCATCTATCTCACTGTTTTTTTAACATCTTGTATGATGATATTATGGATGGTGATATTATGAGCACTTAATAAACAATAGAATCTAATTATGAGCGGAACGCCTGTCCTACTAATTCTCCCGTACTATAGCACACTGCATGAATGCATTATCTTGGATGATTTTTACGATTTAAGTTTCGTCTTGTGGCTTTGCTTTTTATCAACTTTTAATCGAAGTAAATTTTACGTCTAAATTACAAGAGGTCTCAGCAAATTATAACATTGATTACGTGATCACCACGATTGCAAATACTTCGGTCTTTATTGTGCGTTCAAGTAACTTGTGGAATCTGTGTTATCGTGAACTAAAACTAATCCGATTCCTACTACATAATCATAGTGACTGCAAGTGGTCATTTAGGCAGCTGCTGGTCGACTAATTTCCCGGCACAGCTTTTCCATTCATCATTTTACCTCCACTCTCTTTAAAACCTTCTCCCTCCATGTTCCATCAATTCTCGTTCTCTTTCTCCTCCCTTTTTTCAATAATTTTTATTTAGGTATATGATCTTAACCACAAAAATATCATTATTAGCTTCCCAAAAACATGTTCTGCTATCTGTAATTATGGTAAAGAAATACTCAAAAACATGTGTTGGTGCTAAAACACGTTTAAGCGTTCATACAAGTTTATGCTCACCTTCCATAACTTCGTAATGGCAAACACAATTTGAAATTATAGGTGTAAAGTATAGCCTCTCACCTGTTCTTGGTCAACTTTCTGCTTTGCCTCATAAAATTTCTTTTCCCATTCTAAAATATAAATATACAAAATTAATATAAACAGCTGTAATGCACTCGAATCAACTTTTCGTCATCCTCCCGTTGTAGTATTCCAAAGGTCCTATAAAAGATATATTAACAAAATTGCAACGAAGCGTTTTTTTACTTATTCAACTAACAAACGTAAAAACATAATTCTGGTCAATAAAAACAAGTAGTCAGAATCTTGATCTTAACATTTGGCACTGACTAACTTAAACAAGATAAAAATCTAACAGTATTAAAAACCAAAAAGCATTTATCGTTAATCTGTTTACCAAGAATTGATAGTTAATTAATTATGCATAATCTGTATTATCCTAAGAATAGCATAACTAGCTAGTATGTATAAGATTAGTTCTTCGCCCGATACAGACTCCCGATCCAGGCGCCCAATGCAAAAGCCTGATACAGAAGCCCGATGCAAAAGCCCGATGCAAAAGCCCGATGCAAAANTTCAACTAACAAACGTAAAAACATAATTCTGGTCAATAAAAACAAGTAGTCAGAATCTTGATCTTAACATTTGGCACTGACTAACTTAAACAAGATAAAAATCTAACAGTATTAAAAACCAAAAAGCATTTATCGTTAATCTGTTTACCAAGAATTGATAGTTAATTAATTATGCATAATCTGTATTATCCTAAGAATAGCATAACTAGCTAGTATGTATAAGATTAGTTCTTCGCCCGATACAGACTCCCGATCCAGGCGCCCAATGCAAAAGCCTGATACAGAAGCCCGATGCAAAAGCCCGATGCAAAAGCCCGATGCAGGCAATACCATTTCAAAAATAATGTAAAGGTAACAAAACAAAAAATTATCAGAAGGGCAATTTAACTCATACAAGTAGTCCTGTAAAAGTCAGAGCTGTCCGTCTCGGCAGCTGGTTTTTATCTATGACTCGAAGCACCCCATTTCATAACGTTTGTACTGTTCAAAAGTTTATGGTCGAGTTTTTATTCCAATTCCGTCCTGATTTCCACATTTTGTCTAGTTTAAAAACCAAGATTCTTTTACACTGTCCATAAATGTGGCCAATTCCAAAAAACTAGCTGCCTGTTAAAGAACGTAACTCAAATAACCTAGCGAAGAAACGATATTATTTTACACCAAAATATCAAACAATGTCAATGGCTTTCGCTTAAATTTACGAAAGGAGATATGCAGGTGCAATTTTACCTCGGATTTGCAATTTTACCTTGAGTTTTCAGAGTAGTACAACTGCTTAACTACCTGCTGACTTAAAGAGTTTACGTCAACATTGCTGACAGTACTCTACGAAACTGAGCATATGGATCTTTTATCATCAACGTGGGCAAAATTCAAAATATCTACAAGCTTCCATTTTCATGTTGACTATGACGCTATGGACGTAGGAGACGACTCCTCACACTCGATATGATTTGCCCAGTTGATGGTTATGTGAGGGCCATCATCACACGTATTCGATTCTCATTGGGCATGTTTAGTGAATTGTTACCTTAGCTGACACCACGCTCACTATCTCTGTATAACAGTGGATATTTGACCAAGTGACAGTTAAATAGGTGGCAGTAATGCTTAGTGCCAACTGTCCGGTGGCAACTGTCCTGAAGATAGCTCTCAGTTTGGTTCTCGTTTGATTGTAAGAGTCCCTTTGAAACGCTAAATGCATTGACATTGCAACTGGTTATTGTTTTTGGAAAGGTGTGCTAAAAATCTAGCATGCACTCTATAAAAATCTCAGTATACTTTACCAAAAATATCCAAAGCTCTTCAAAACTATTTTCCATACTGTAAGTTAAAACCGTACCTAAAAACTGAACTCGCGTTTATAGGAGTCACGATAAAATAAGCTACCAGAATTTCTGCAATTTTTTACAGTTACTCTCTGGGAACTTCCTAAAATAAGCACATCGATATAGAATCTGTGTACCAACTGTTGTCATTACGTTTTCTCCCTGGTCAAAGACGGTCTTACGTCTTTCAAAATATCACTCCATTCTCATGCGTCCGGAAATCCAAGATAACAAAGTTGAAATTTTGTACAGACAAAATTCAGCAGGCATTAATACAGTGAAGCAATCAATTACCTTCCTTTTCAGTAACTAATTTTTTGGTCTTATTTTGACTTGTAGTAAGCTTATGTGAAACACTTTTCAGTTCCTCCTCCAATCCAAGAATCTTCTCCTTCAGCATCTCCATATTCTTATCTCTGTCTGCTACTGCATCCCGCTTCTGTAGTTCTTTTTCTTCTACTAGCTGCTGGACTTCTCTTACCTGTAAATTGTTCAAGCAATACTTTGATTAGATATCCGGGTTTTCATTTCAGTGCCACTGTTGTTGTGTAATACAATTAATTTATAAATCAAATTGATTTAACATGAACCTTCGCATACCACAGCGGTACAAACACAAAGTAAATCAAATTCCTAATCTACCTTTGCAGTCTACTACCGAATAACAAATTGAATAGATATCGTTTTAAGATAAACAATACAAAAATCACAATTACAACCATTACTTTAAGCGGTACCGATGTCAAGCAAAAGCCTTGGAAAGCAGGTTTTAGGTAAACGAAAACTGGTAAAAATCTGATCAAGAATGCCGTTGAATGCATGAAAACTTTGACGCAAGCGGTTGTGTCAGAACTCCTGAAAATAACGTGCAGGGAGTTGTAGTTCCTGGTTATATCCTTCGAACTGAATGCTTAAAGTAAAATCATTTTCTTGATAGAATTTTGGGCAGGTCTCTCATTCTCATCATCACAGCATAATTGAGAAGTCTGAGTACAAAACCTAGCAAATATTTGTGCACTTCAGGCTATTGTGATTAATGTTAGGAAAATGCAGTATATTTCAAGATCATATTATTAAAATTAGGCCATTTTTTATAGGTTGGCGAATTCAAAGACGTCGTGGTCTACACTTTTCCAACTTCTACACAATTCTATTGCTCTTGAATAATTTCTTAAACTTAATACCAAATCATATTTCTATTCGTTTTTATCTTTTTACATAATCCACAAGTTGAACCTTTTGGTAATACGTCTAACCTGTACATGAAATAAATGAAAGAGGATCAAACATGCCAATTGTCCAGGTCAGAATTTAGGGTTTTAGGACAAAAGGAAATTATGATATTTAATGACATTTTACTAAAATTCCAAAAGTTTAGGAATTTTAGAAGGTTTGAGAGACCTGTGCGAAACCGAGAATATGAGTGGGGGAATGTATTAAAGTTATAAATGGTCAGGTAGAATTTATCCCAGGTGTATAACAACATCTGATTTGGCAGCATTGCCATCAGGGAGAAAGTGATCATGCTTCATAGTAGCAGTCGCTAACAGGTTGGCAATCTTTAAGCTATGCCCTCGACCGGCACTTATTTTCAGCTACACCTTTACTTCACCCTGAGCCTTATTACCAATTCACACCATTTAAAACTCGATTTATTTTCTAATTATCTTTATCTTAAGTGACTCTGGTAGTACAACCTAATGTAACGGTCAGTAAAAAAAAATCTGACATCACAAGAACCCAACATAAACCAGTTCAACTTAAAACAAATGATAGTGTGTTATGTATAGTCAATTAACGATAGTTTGACCGCATACGGAAAAAAGGTAGAATTATGACAAGCTAAGAAAAACATAAAGTTACATGAATAAGTCTGAGGTCACTCGTACAATACACGATATGTTGGTAAACGTTTCAGCAGCAGGAGCTCCAGCCTGCGTCAAACAGTTAACTTGGCCAAAATGTAACAAGCTTAATGTGCGAAACTAAAACAGAACTTCAGAGTAGTGTCACAGAAGCAGAAAAAAATTGGTCAAATTATGTGACAAGGTACCTTTTCAGTGAAGTTTGCCTTCAATTCCTCTTCTTTCTTTTGGTAAATTGAATGCATTTCCTTTTCCTGACGTAAAATGGCCTCCTCTAATATTGCTCCTTTCAGCTCTTTTGTGAGCGTTTCACGCATTTTCTGACTATCTGATATCATCGCACTGATTTCATTTTCCTTGCTCTTAATCTCATCTTTCAGTAAAACTATATTTGCTTTTAAATCGTTATTTTCTGCTGCCGTTGACTGAACGCTGCTTAGCATTTCAGTAATGGCTGTCTTTTTCTCTGCTTCCAAACGAAGAATCACTTCTTTTGCATCCTTTGACTGATGCTACAGTAACGTGCACAAAACAAAAATCAGGTACTAGGTTGACCAAAAAAATAGCTCTATATAGGAATAGAATTACTCTATACCTCTGTACTGTACGCAATAAAAAGCATCAATTACATTTTACAATGCGGGTACAACAATGGCTTTTATAAACTTCGCAGTCGCATTGATTTTTCAATGCGATTTGTGCCACAGGACCAATAACCATACAGAAGTTTATAACACAACAAATAATTTTCTTCTCGACAACGTGTTATCAACAGAGATACCTGTAATTCTAATTAACAGTCTATCAAAACATCTCTATAGTACTCCGAGTCAACCTGACATCTCATGTACTTTTTTGTGACAGAAAAAGATCAGTAAAACATAATAATTGGGTACAATACGCTTGGGTACAATAACAGAGCGCGCAACAAACGGAGGATAACTCAGAATGTAAACCAATCTAGTAATTAAAATTGTTTGAATGTAATGTAATGAGCAAAAGAGTTTTAATGGAAAAAATAGGGATATGAAATCTAAGTTTAACTTTTATATATATATATATATATATATATATATATATATATATATATATATATGTGTGTGTGTGTGTGTGTGTGTGTGTGTGTGTGTTTAATATTACAAAAATACGAAATAAGACTGACTTTGTGGCAATATTAATTTCTTTGCCTTGTTTATTCAATTTTATACAACATCTTAAACAGCAAATAATAAATAGATATTGACGTTTTAGCACCCAGGTACCTTAAGCTTCTCTATCTCCGCTTTTTGCTGTTCTATGATTTCCTACAAATCAAGTATTGGATGTAAAATAACACAAAACGTGACACATAACATTTACATATACTGGCAAAGTAATATTTTGCGCTGGCATAAAAAAAATACACGCTGGTTTAATTATTTCTATATTTATCGCAGTAATAATATCCTTATTTATCCTATGAATCGATCCACTAGGTATAAAAAGGCGGGATACGGCAATTCTTAGCAGAGAGTGTGGGTCAAACCAATTGAATCGCAACGAAAATAAAGTTGAATTGAGGAAGAAGATGTGTGAAATGACGAGAAAAAATCAAGAGTGAAAAAATGCTAAGAGGGGATGAAATAAAAGCTGCCAAGGTCAGTGTGTTGGTTGGGGTAAAACCAGCGAAGAAGAAAAAGCAAAAAGAAAAATGTGAGCAACAAAAATCACCAAGGGCCAAATACTGAAACAAAAAAAACATAAGGAAAAACAAAAATTATAGACCAGTATGAAAATCAAGGGAAAAAGAACGAGGATAAAGAAAATACAAAAGATAAGGGGAAAACCCTTAAAACAATAGAGGGGAAATCTGGCAAAATAGAATAAGGAAAAGATTATAGTCCGCTACAAACAGAATGAAAAAGACATCGGAATAAAGTTAAAGATAAGTGATGAGGAGAAGCGAAGAGTACGAAAAAAAGAGGTAAAAGTTATGTAAAAATATTACATGGGTTAAAATGGTTGACAAGGAAACAGACGGGGGAAAAAGTAGTCTGTACAGAACACCAATATGGCAAAAAATGCTGACGGCAAACCAGTGACGTTATTTTCCAATGCCAAATGAATTTCTGAGGAATGGTCGAGTCCTAGTATTTAGCAAATAATGATGAAATGAAGCAATATCAATGGACCGGTGGAGTTATAGAAGCGCTTCACCACCAGAACGTCTCTTTACCAGCCCGTGTGACTTTCGTATTTCAAACAGTGGTATAGTTAGAGAGGAAACTAAATACATTGTTTTCAAGAAAAACACCCACTCTGCTTGCTACACAATTCCATTCAGTACTTTTTTTACCTTTTGTGTATGTGCAAATAATCCCAAGTTAAAAGATGGAAATTGAGTAGGAATGACAACAAATCTTGACAACCATGATATCTTGTTTTCCAATTCACTTTAACTGAGCAGTGGACACATGTTCAAAACCAAATTCGTACAAGGTTCACATAGCTGCCCTCAGACAGACGTTGCATTCATTTTTAACTGGCACGCCAGATTTGAGGTGGAGGGCTGCTTGTGAAAAAAAGAGAAAACAGCCTTCAAATTCAGATGGTACGTTTCAACAAGGTTAAAATGCCCCAAATATCAATCACAAAGGAGCGTTCAAAGATGATGACTGCATCTGAAACTTAACTGGTTGCAATTAGCTCAACAGTTGGCTGGTACGAATAAACCAACTCGCCTTGAATTTTGCATAGGCATGTTAAAGAAATTGAAAAGTAATGGATTTTATGGCTGACTTTCTTTTCACGATGAGGCGACTTTTAACTTAAGTGGCAAAGTTAACAAGCATAAAACGCGCCTATGGTCAACTGATAACCCTTGTGTAGCCCATGTGAGAGATTTCCCCAGTGGTAAATCGGTTGTGCCATGTCAACGAAAAATGTGTATGGACCGTTCTCCTTTGAAGTAAACACAGGAAATTGTGAAGCGTACTTTGCCATGGTACTAAACTGGTTGATAAATCAAATGCACGAAGAAGAGTTTCCAAACTTATATTTTTAACAGGATGACCCATCGCCCACTAAAGCCTTCAGAGTTAAACAGTATCTGAAAACCAGTAGGAACTGGCAGAAAAATAGGGCATTCTATACTAGGGGTCTCAATTGGAGCCACATTGACCCTGAAGGACCATGTAATATTTCCGGAGGTCTACGGGTAAAATATAACAAATTGGGGATCCACGATGACATTTTTTTCCTTCATTTATATATATATATATATATATATATATATATATATATATAAATATATATACGACTCCATAGTAGCTGTTTCTTTTATATTTTCTTTTGACGTATTACTTACCTTTCGGTCAGTAGCGAAAACAGTATATATATAAGCTTTAAGAAAATTTAAAATGTCAATGGTGACCATAACGGAATAAATTTAATAACAATAATCAATGACTTGTAAAAATTTTCTATTGATTACGTCATTTTGACTAAAACATTGTTATTTACCTTGGCCAAATACCACACACTTATCTTAATGTACGTTTTATTTTGTTGCAAAATCTTTAATATATATATATATATATATATATATATATATATATATATATATATATATATATATATATATATATATATGAAGACAACCCATGTCTCCTCCAAGTAAGAAGTTCCCACAGTATTCTGTTGACAATTTTTGTTACGGATTCATTAAATCACCAAATAATGAAACGAAGCCAATGTGCCTCGAAATTATGGATGAACTTTCAAATGATAGCATAAAACTTTGTAAACTAAAAATCCATCTGGAAACGAAGCACAAAGGAAAGCAAAATAAACCAGTAGAAAACTTGTAAAAACTTCGTGATGGTTTGCAAGCAAAAAAAGAGTATTCAAATTGTTTAATAACAAAGTGCGCGAACCTTTGATTTGCTGGCCTCCTATGAAGTTAGCAAGATAACTGCAAAGGCTGCAGCACCCCATAATATTGGTGAAATACTAATTTTACTAGCTGCATATGTTATAAATTTCTCAGGTTTGAAACAAAATGAAAGTGAAATCACTATTCCCATCCCTTTAAGCAACTCCTCTGGGTCACGACGCATTGATGAAATGGCAGAGGAAATAGAAAAACAATCAATAGCTTAATTGCAAGTGAGACAGTTTGACCTTCAACTGGATGCATTTATATTGAGTTAATTCTATTAGCATACGTTAGATTTAACAATGACAAAGGACCCAGAGAGGAAATGCACTTTGCTAAAAGTCTTACAACTGACACAAAAGCTGAAAACTTTTAATAAAGTTGTTACTCATTTCAAGGAAAACAATATTTGATGTCAAAAATTGCACGTGCTATTGATGGTGCACCATCTATGACAGCCAGATACAAAGTTTTACTACAGATCTAAAACTAAAAAAAGCTGTCCCGGAAGTATCTTGTATTTACTGCGTGATACACAGTCAACATTTAGTTGTAAAGAAAATGAGTACGCGCCTGTAGGATGGGCGCCCTTACTGTTGTGATAAAAGTAGTCTAGTTAATCACATTAAATCAAATTCTCTCCGAGACCGCCTTTTTCATGATATATGTAAACTAAATGGAGAAGAGTTGAGGGCCTTAAATTACATACTGAGGTAAGTTGGCTATCAAAGGGGAATTGTCTTTAACGTTTCATTGTACTTTGGGATTCTATGTCTCCTTTCTTGCTAACATGCAACTTGAAGAACAACTGCTTGTGATCTATTTTACTTATCAGATATACAGTGTAATTGAAAAATTGAATTCACTTAATAAACAGCTCCAAGGAAATTATTCTTATATGATGTCCATTACAAGTGCTATTGTTGCTTTTGTGAGGAAACCACAGTTGTATAATAGTAATATCAAGCGCCATGCATTTGAACATTTTTCTTGTTTGGCCTCTGTCAGCAGTGCTTATCAGGATGATGACCTTGCATAAAATGGTGAATATTTAGAAAATATGCATGAAGATATGCTAACTCGGTTTAGTGACCTACTCAAGATGGATATACCAGCCTGGGCTTCAATTCCTTTTGAAGTTAATGTTGCCGATATGGACAAACCTTTCAAAGAGCACCTCATTACATTGCAAATTGATGAACTAATGCGTCCAGAATTCAAAGTACAATATATGAAAAAACATATGATATTGCTACATATTACCCACATTACTTTGTAATAAAGCACAGCTCAAAGTTACTGCATTTCCAACACCTTTTCTTATTGAATAGGGATTTGGTCGTGTTTTTCAAGTGTTATCAAAAGGTCACAAGTTCGTATTAGACTTTATACTGTGAAACGAGGTGATCTTCGACTATCATTAACATCGGTGGAGCCAGGTATAAAGAAACTCGCTGAGCAGCATCAACCACAGGGATCTCATTGAATAAAGTTAGATTTTCTTTTTAACCATACACTTATTAAAAAATGATTTATTAAAATTTCTAACCAGTGCGCATACATAAATGCTCCAGTGAATTCAATAGTAGAATAATCTATTTACATTAAATTAGTTTTCATTCAAAAATAATGTTTAATTATACACTATTTCTCTGATTATTAATGATCATTGATTTTGAGTCTGATGACTCTGATTGTTTATCAATGATATACTGATTTACTTTTTTAATTGTGAAAAACAAAACAGGAGTGCCCTTTGTCGAATAGCTTTGATGGGGTCAATCATAAACAAAGGAGGAAAAGGATTCCATGGGTAAAAAGGTTAAGAACCACTGTTCTATAAGAACGGGTCGCCTGCTCAAATTAATATCAAAATTTGTCTTACCTGGTTTGGTTTTTGATGCGTTTCGCCATCTTTAGAAAGAAACAAAAACTGTTATCAAAATTTACTCCCACCGATTCAAAACTGGGTTTCACGCGAAACAAATATTTTGTCACACCAAAACTCAGTTGTCAATCAAATACTAAAGATAACTATTATCAATATATTTCAATTTAATTACAAAACAAACAGAAATGAGCCATCTACTAAACGTAAGCTTTTGAATCTCATCCAATAAAGTCCTCGAACTGAATATGTGCTAAATAGCTATACCTATCACTATTACCGTCGGTAAAGACAGCTATTTAAAGGAATAAAAATAACAATGTTCCTTTGTGAAAAGTACAGCTAATCAGTGAGGGGGGTTACCCTATTTTGTTTTCACGTACTCTTGCGGTCCATTTGGATGGTCATTTACGTGTAGGTTTTGAGCAAGTCCAGTAACATAGGCACGTGAATTTGCTAAACTGTCATATGTCGTACAATATCGCCAGGAAAAGTATAGTAAGTAAGCAATGACATTTTCTGCCATCTGCGGCTGAAAAAATGGTAAAGCGTTAAAACTGTTAAATTATTGAATGATATTACACATAGGGTGTCCGACATATTTTACTTCCTTCGTTTGTAAATATATAGGGGTAAAATCAAAGCACAAGTTCTTTTAAATTCCTTTTACCCCTTGCCAACTGAGCTAAGAAAATTGAATGTAAACGCAACAACCTATAAACTTTTAAAGAACCCTAACTGTTATCCCAAAATCATCTTTTTAAAATATAATCAATCTTCACTGGTAGTAATATACCAATAAAGGGGGTGACCCTGTGAAAAAAACAAGCTGCGGGATAAATTTTAAGTAAAACAACCCTGACTATGGTTAAGAAAAAAACCCTGACTATGAATAAATAAAGAAGGAAAACTGGATAACCCATACAACCAAATGAAAATTTTAGTTAAAACAATAAAATATGAGTATTCACAATACCTTTATGATCTCCTTCAATAGACTGTGTTAGTAGCCATACCATGTCGGATACAAAGAAAACAAATTAGGGCACGTAATAAGATGTTGGTAAAAGAAATTACACATCTAATCAACATGCATGAACTCTGGGTTATTACTTAATTGCTCAATATATTTTTGGTTCCAGGAAATGACCTTTTAAAATACGCTACATATCCTTATGAATGAACAAAATAAGACACAAAAATGTTTTGTCTTAATTCAAATTCTGTATATTCTATACGGCCAAATCAGTTAGCAGTACCAATATTTAAAAAATTTAAAAATCATTGCTTGTGGATGTTCTCTAAATACTGAAGACAAATATGAAACTCAAGCAATATCAGTGTTTTTTATACTTGTACCATGCAACCCCTAGCTTTTTATCCCACGGTAGAACAATCAGAGATTAAACATGCAACTACACATACCTTGGCAGGTTAAAGCGCAAGGTGGCGACTCTGCAGTGCAGGAAAAAACCCCGAAAACAACCAGGCGTCTGAAGGGGCTAATAAACTAAAGGTCAGGCAACAGGCCACAAGCAAAAGTATGTCGTACAAAGCATCTTGCATGTGGGCTGGCTACGACTATGGTCATTATAATTCCATTGCTACGAAGCTGAACTTCTCTGATCCAACCTGAGATGTTGCTCACCTTAATAAGGCCTGCGTCAGCCTTCGATAGATCTTGCAGGCCTCGCTACGAATATGCTACATAGGCAAACAAGGCCAACGCTTATATTTCTCTGTGACCGATCCATCCGATGATCAACCAAAACAAAGACAACTTCTCATACTTTCTCTCAGAAAATCCACTCTTCTCTACAAACGGTGATTTCAACAAGCATCATAAAAACACTTCATGAAAGAAGGCCGATGCAAAACACTTATGCGAACTGACTACACTGTCTATTGTCAAAAGTGTCGTAACTCTGTCACAACGCATTTTTTCCGTTTGTATCACACCACCAGATCCTGATTGCCACTGTCTAACTCAGTCTTCGTTCCAGCCAACCAAACAACAAAATATTTAATGCATCTGGCACGTGTAAAGGTTGGCTCATTCTTTAAGTTCCTTCAGTATCCTGTTGTGGAACATGCTCTCATCATATAGCCTTACAAAAAAGTTTATTAGGGTCGCAAATCTAAACCATCATTAGAAAAAGAAAATCAGCTCTTGTAATCGACTACCTGGTTGAACATGCCACTTTTAAATGCTCAAAAGTGTCAACTTTATCACAACTTTCTTGTGGAGTTAATCTCCGGCGTGCTCACCATTATTCCAGGCGGCAAAATTACATCCGATGAAAATCCAACTGCTACCAAACACTTTAAGACTAATATATCTTTTGGAGCTAATGGCACACTTTAAGAGGTTCATTTTAAATGAAAATTACTTCTTCCCCGTTTTCCTAATCTAAATGCTGGTAAAGTCATCTGTCAAGCTTCATCAAAATTCAAGGTTAAGTACAATATACCTGGCATAAAAAGGGAGACCTATTGGAACAGATCTATTATCATCGCACTATATTAATCCCATGCTCTGTCAAACTTTTAGTATAACAAATGGGTACATTAGGGTGCTCGAATGTTAAACACTTATCTATCCGTGAAAATAAACCCCTGTTTATCCCGTCTATTTCGTTCCAATCCAGACCAACTACACCGACAACTGGAAAAAATGAATAAATAACATTCTAATATATTACTTCCTGTTCAAAACTATTACTTTATAATTCCATCCTTTCTTTCGCTTTCAAACAGAAAAGAAATACACTTAAGGCATTTCGTCCGTAACTTCAAAAGAACTCGTAATACCGTTTTTCTTCTCGAAATGAGGGGCTTTTTTCACTTTCATGAATTTTGCAGGCAACGTATCCAAAATTAATTTATTTTGCATGTACTAAAATATTCTTGCTATTGCCGTCAAAACGGAATTCTTGTCTTCTCAACTTTTTGTTAATAATTTTGGAATGGTCTGCTTAGATCTGATAACATTTAGCTTCAATTGACTCCTGAAGCTGAGGAAAGTCCAGAGCTTTGCATATAAACAAAAAATATATGCAAAAACACCTGTTGGTATTAAAATTCTCAAACTGGCCTCTGGCAGACATCTCAGAATTCTCCAACATGGCTGCATACACTTCTAAAAACACCAAATGAGCTTGAAACGAACAAGTGTAATTACCTTGACCCTGAATTTTAATACCATTCAATTTTTTTTACATTAACTTTGAAACTACCACATAAAAATTGCACAAGAAAAGTTAATTGAAATAAGATATGAACAACTCATATTGGAAAAAACTTTACCGTATTTCCTGAATCCTTTTTCTTCAATAGTTGTATCTTTAAAAAAGGATCATAAATGGCATGGTTAACGTTTCAATGTCAAAAATAAATGAAGTATCTAATAAAACATGTATCATACCACTGATAATGAGGAATATATATATATATATATTCCTTATCATCAATGGTCGTTTTCTTCTCTTGCTACAGATTGCACACCAAAACAGTTATTTCCACAAAATTCTATTTCTGGATGCTCGGTTTAGTAAACGTCCCCTCACATATGTAAATTATCAAACCATCAATTACAGTCGGTTGTCCAACTATACTTCTCTTCCCAGCTAACTTTTCTCCCAAGCAAGATTTTCATACTTTTTCTGTTTGATCTGGAAATTGGCGGGAAATTGGCTTGAGTAGCTCACTAACATATACGTGCATGTGTGTGTAAATAACTTGCTTCATAAAAGTCGCAGTAAAATATTTAAGGATATCAACATACAGCGTGAAAAATGCCGTCAAGGCAACAATATTTTAATTGTGTCACCATATTAGCCTCTCGCACATGACACGTAACACGGGCTTTAAAAGTAGCGGTTGTTCCTTGTGTCTATCTACAGTTCGGCTAGAATGAGGCATAAAATATCAAGAGGAAGAAAAAACTCTTAAAATACTGCATGAGACAGAGTAGTGGATTCACATAAATGGAAGAAAAAACGTCTGTTCAGGGCTGAAGCACAGTACCACCAACCAGGCTTCATCAAAACAGGTTACTGTTTGTTACTGAATTCTCGACCGTTCAGCATCAAAAGACCATCCAGTCCACTCAGGATTTACCAGTCGTAAAAACGCCAGACAGATATAAAAACCCCACCACAAAAATTCAATGTGCATACAGAAGTCAAACCTATTAAAGAGAGCATGTACGGCTCCTGATCCCCTTGAAGTAAAATAAGGGAGCAACGAAAAAGCAATACCACAGAAAAGAACTTTTATTTCAAAAATGTTGGATAATAATAGATTTGTAAATATGTAAAGATGTGCAGAGCAGCACAATCCACAAGTAAACGATAGTAATAGTGGCCGCAAATGGGCAAGCCTTTTGAAAGTTAAGACCACGATAATGAATAATTCTTTTACAGTAGTGTGGGAGTTTTTCAACGGAACTCTAGCGAAACAATTGTAAAAGGGTCTGGAAAAAAATTCATTCCAGATAAACCACAGAGAAAAAAGGTAAGCTTAGAAAAGCAAAAATAGAGATGTCGTAGAAAAAATGAACTGCGATTAAGTTCAGAAACCTTTTACAATTTTAATAGCAAGTGAAACTGATGTCATAAGAAGAACCATGCTCTGCTTGGAATTATAAAGTCTTGGTGTATAAAACACTTATGCTACAGTAGGCAGAATGACTAAAAATGATGTTCCAGTAAGGAAGATATAAATTCGTTAATTTGTCAATAGTTTTATTCTAGTGACAATAGTAAAGTGGTAAAACAACTTGTGAAAAATCGAAATGATGAAAAAATGAAGTTTGAGATTTCAAGTACATCAGAAGACAATATTATAATTGATGAAAATGAAGAGAAGTACAAGGCCAATGGCAATGTAATTCAAAATCTGGTTATATTGGAAAGAGCCATCACTCTTTGAAAGCATCTGGTTTGCAGACACTAGTATGTAATCAAAATATTTTAGTTCTGTAAACTGTTCGACATCTTCAGTCACTAAAATAGATGTCCCTGATTTCTGGTCACAAACATTTAAATTTTCTGATTTTCTGACATTTTCACAATAACAAAAACAACAATAGAAAACGGGATAAAAGCTACAGATTGTAACAATGAGATTAAAATGATGCACTTTGATCAACTTAAAACTAATTAAGCAAAAACACCAAAACCCTTGCATTAATTGCATAAAAAAGCTTAAAACACAGCATTAATAGTAGCACTGTAAGTAAGAAAACAGAAGAGATAAAGAACACCTAATATTAATATCCTAAGTACAATCTGCTACATGCAGTGAGGCTCCAATTAAAGCTATGCTTGTATTAAATTAATGGATTTTTTAACACTGTCACTGGCCACAATAGAACGGATCCCCTAATGAATACATACTTGTGTATGTAAAACATCAATCATTTCATCTTTTTCTTCAAGTGCCATCCGTAGTGTTTCTTCTAAATGCTCTTTAGCCTTTTTCTCTAATTCTACAATCTTTAAAAGACAAATAGTTCATCATCACTTACCAATATATAATGGGTGGTGGAAAACAAAATATAGAAATAATGTCATTGAGTACTATGTTATCATTTAGACTGGCAACAAGAAAATGGTATCAAACTGCACCCAGCTTGAACCAGTATCAATATTTACTTTAGACTACCATCAGCAATTTAACTTAATACCACCATCAGTACTTTTTCATTGCCATCAACATTATACTTGCAATACTGCTGACAATATCTTTGCAATGTCATCAACAGCACTTTCTCAGTTCCATAAACATTGCCTTCTCAATTTAATATCATCAATGTTTACTTCAAAGTATAATATCTAATAGAATACTTGGAACTTACAGGAACCAAGCACTGCACTTCCAGCATAATGGAGTAAATGCCATTTCTTATCTTACAATACTTTACACTGTTTGTAATGTTACCTCTTTTAATTCTGTTATCCTTCTTAAATGTTTATCTTGTCCAGTTGTTAGTGTATTCTAGTGTAGAAATAAGATAGAATTTCATAATCATTACAGAAAAACATATTTCATATTTGTAGTGTATTTGGCCTTTAACTAAACATGCTGTATCTGCTTTTACTTGTAAGGACTTTAACAAAAATTCGGTGAAATAAAGTCCAAACCCGAATTTTTTACAAAAATATGGTTCATCAAAGAAACTAAGGGTAACAAAGTGTTACCTATAGTTACAGTGTAGCAGAAATTTATTCAGTATTTCAAACACAGCAATGCAGCTCCATCTTGCCAGAACAGAGGGAGAAATGCTATAGAACCACCCAATCCCCATAAATGATCCCCACTTAAACTTTTCAGGTATATCCTTCTGTGGCTATTCATTCTCAAAGACTCCTCAGATTTCTGAATACAGTTTTTATTTTTATCACACCCACTCCTCTTAGTGCCTTATGTCATAGTGTTTCAACAGCAAATGAGCTACATAATAAAGAAAAATTCAACAAGAAAATATAAGCATTAACAAAATCTGCAGTTAATATTTTGCTCTGTGGGGTACATTTCACAATGACAGCTTTTCAAAGGAGTTAGCAATAATGTTCTCTCTTACAAAATACAATTAAATACGAATCTGCTTAAGAATTTAAATGCAATACCTACCTCAAGCTTTTCCTTTTCCTTCTGCAACACTTTGTAAGAATCAACAACCTATTGAGGAGAAAAAATTCTTTGATTTGTATTCATCTTAGGTGAATTGTAATTGGGGATAACAGGGTGTAAATTTTATATTCTTGGCTTGTTGAACAAAGGTAAACTGCTCCTGGAAAAGTTATCCTTTCCACAGCCTGCTTCACAGCCAACTCAACAATATACTAAAAAATGTAGTGTAACCAATAATTTCCATAATGATTCCTGTGAAGAGCAGCAAAACTAAACCTGTCAGTGGCAAAGTAGCAACCAAAAAGGTGAAATTCTGCATCAGTCTTGATGTGGGCATATCCCAACACCCACTCATAAATTCATGCCTATGGGTAGAAACAGCAATGGGGTCTTGCAGTCTGACTAAGCTGCCAAACGCTAAGGAATCCTTCACAACAATGTCTTTTATAGGTCATTAACAAAAAGTATAATTTATGCAAAAATAAAAAAGCCCAACATGTATATGTTCCCTCGGTAACACTTCCTGAAAGGACTTGAAATAAATAAATGGCTTTTGCCGTTTAGGAAAGAAGCACAAACTGAATCCAATTTCAAACCTTTCATGACAATTTCTATCAGTGAAGAAGGAGGTGTAAATTAACTTTAGACTGAGCAAAATATGGATGTCTTGATAATAACAAAACAACTGTAATTTACAGTTAAACACCTAGTTAAACACTTAATTAAACACCTATTACCATTACATTTTTTTTTGGTTTTAATGTCATTTTTCCCAAGTACTGGGGCTCAGATGGTGCCCTTCACAGGGACTTGGATTTAGCAGTGAGGAATTTCTTGGCCAGATGCCCTTCCTGATGCCAACCAATGGCTTTTTCTTTTATGAATTTCCAAAGTCGCCCACTCGAGCAATTGAACCCAGAATTCTTGGTTACTGTGCAGTTGCACCAACCATTAAGCCATGGCTCCTGAAGAATATATTATGTTAAAATACATTTAAATAGTGGCCATTGCTAGAGTTAAGCAGACTTTGTATCTACTTTTTATCATCAGATTTATCTAACTATGACAGTCCTGTGTGGGTTTTTCGCTTCAAATTCAGTAAATTGAAGACAAACCCCACATTTGTTCCCCACCATGAATGAGGACAAATTAAGTCAACACAAACCTTGGTAAATTATTTTGGGATTAAGTTAAAGCTAATAAGTAATATTTGAAACAAACTCAATAAAATGAAATCCTCTGCAATACAGTGGTTTCTTGCCTTGAAGGAACGCTATAAAAACAGCCACAGAACAATGCTGACAGCATCATTTCAATTTCTGAATACCTCATCATACCAATTGATTTAATAATATAGGAATTGCTGAATGTATAACTTCTCAACATTTACACGCAAGTAAAGTAGAGTTCCCAAACCTCTGATTTCTAGTTCTGACTTTCCCTAGTCATTCATCAAATCAAACCAATGCTTATAGTTTTAGGTGTCTGTTTGGTGCCAACACAGTTAAGTTAAGATCTTCCTAGATACTGTAGGGGCAGGAGACCCTTGCAGTGCAGTAAGAAAGCTACATTTCTGACAAAAAGAGTATGTTTCAAAAATGCATATGGAACTGACTTGCAAAAAAACACAATGATGCTACTTATAAAGCTACAACAAATCATAAAATATATAACTTACCTCAGAAAATTTTGACTTGTATTTGGTAAGTACTCTACTCTGCTTTTTTACCACAATTAATATATCATCTCTTGACAAATAATCAAACTTTGAACTTGTGTCTGGCTCTGATTCTGCATCTGACTTCTCTTCAACTGGTGTGGACAATCCAAGGGCTGAAAAGCCCAATTTGAGTTTGCTACGAAGTGGACTTGAATCTGGTGTTGCTGTTGGTGTTGAATTATCTTCACCACCAAGGTATTGCTTTAAAGGTCCTAACTTGCCCTTGAGTTGCTTAAAAGTGCTACCTGGTGATTGTGGTGTCATAACTGGTGTTACTGGCAATGATTTAATTGGTGTTGATGATGAACTTGGAGCATTCTCTATAGGTTGTGAGTCTATGTTGTTATCTGCCTGGTTTCTTTTAGTTTCTAGCAAAGCCTGTTTTTCATCAGTTGCATTGACATCTGTTATTACTTTTTCATTAGATCCTAAAGGATCAGAAAATGATGTATTCTCATTTGTGTCAAGTGAATTCTGCTCAAGAATCCCATTATTTTGGGCCTGGGCTTTACCAACCTGAATAAAAAATAATTTTAACCATTTTAGATTAGCATTCAGAAATGGGCCTTTGTAGGTAGACGAAAAACAAAAAACACAACAAAATAGTGCAAACATTCAATCTACTAATCCAAAATTAAAAAAAAGGTTTACTTCTAATAAAGACCACAATGCATAATATATAAGTATATGCATGTTGATTTTTACTAGATTCTGATACAAGCAAAATAGTCATGGGCTAATGGCTTGTGGGTGATTTATCATCCATGCACAAATGGATGAAAAAGAGCTTACGTAACTATCAGTTTCAGTTTTACCACTATGCAAAGAAACCTAACAGAAGTGTATACTGTAGTATGGTGTGAGTATCAAGAAAAAATGTTTTCCAAATGTAAAAAAAAGAACTGCTTCCTCAGAACTAGTATAAAGCCTTAAAGGAGCAATCACAAAATTAGATAAAAACAATATGTCATCTTGGAGCAATTTCTTATTTGTTGACAGCCACTACAACTGGCGTTCAAATGCTCACAAATAGAAAATTTCTAAGAGTTTTCTTATGTATACTTGCCTGAAAGAGGTGAATGGATGAGGAAGCACTAAAAAAAGATTAAACAGATACTACTGAAATTCCATGGGAGTTTAGTATCACCCAGCCCCTTTCTGCAGACACTGTGAAAATACTATCACAGGAGCTGGCATGTAGCATCCCATTTGAAATTTAAAAACGAGTCAAGAAATAGCAGGATGAAATGCCTTAAAGATTATCAAACACTCCTTCATGAAATGTCGTGGAAAGATAATGGTGACACAAATATCTTAATCCAGCTGTGAGTTAAATTTCAATGCATGAATGAAAAGGAATGTGATGATAAAAAACGGAATTGATATGTCTAATTATAGTTCATTAAAACTCACAAAAGAAAGCTCTAAGTACTTTTACCACATTCTTCTTTCATTGGGGTTGTGAAAAAATTCTGTATAGTAAAGGCTAAGCTATTCTGTTCTTCAAGGAAAATCTTTGCCAAGCTTGACTGTGTATAGACCCTACTTGCCATGTATCAAAGCAACTGTGGTAACAGGAAGAGGGAAATACATTAGATTACAGCAATTAAAGTGGGTTAAAATCCACACACACACACACACACACACACAATCCCTCAGGTGGCATCACAATGACTGGTACATTGCTTTGTGATGTTACTTAGTGTCTCATTGATGCCTTTTGTTAAAGGAAATATAAGAAAATTTTACACCCCTCCACCCTCCCACCATTTTCGTAACAGGCATCAAAGAAATCAAAAACTGGTCTCTAACAAAACTGGGTGAACATGTCCACCCTAGTCCACCTTGCCAATGCATCAGGTTGGGACTGATACCAGACAACACGGTAGTTTTCCTGAATCACTGAGCTACTCATGTTAAGAACTGATCACATTATTTATCAATGAGCTTTATATGCTTTTGTGCATGACATATTGTGGCCTCAGTATAAAATCTAGCTTCAGTTGAGGCAAGGTGTAAAGAAAAAAACTCACTTCACAAGTTGTGGCTCATACCTAACATAAATCAATTTTACGACAAATCATTAAGAGTTTAAAACCTTGACAAATCCCTTTATCTTATATACATGATTGGGTGTTTGATGCCAACAAAGGGATCTTGGCTAAAGAGATCCAACAGTTAACTGTGTAGAACCTTTGACCAATTTTTTCACCATTGAAGGCTTTTCTTTTACACAGCCTAACTATTAATGGCCTCATTTTCAACTTCCCATAAAGTAAGGTACTCTGAAACATCAAACTCCCAATTTTATATCAGATCCTGAAAATACAAAACACAAAAATTTCACAATGGATACAGAGACCCCTACCCCAATTAAAAACTGCTGTTATAAATTCTTCTCACTCTGATGTCATATTCTGCATCTGCTGCAAAAGGCATTTTTGTTATGTGGCATCATTTGACAGATTAATATCTAATTATGAAAAACAAACTGCTGGACACATGCATAAGAAAGCCAATCATGGGGAAATCAGTGTTGTTTGTGGGCAGCTCAATGAAGAAAAAATGGAGGTGGGGTCTGACAACAGTCCACAAGAGAAGTAAACTCCAGAGGTAATTTTTTTCTCTTGGTTTTAAGGTCATCCCCCCCCCCCCCAGTAACTGGGGCTCAGATACACCCTTCACAGGGACTTGGGTTTGGCAGTGAGGAATTTCTTGGCTGGATGCCCTTCCTGACACCAACCAATGGCCTCTTCTTTTGTGAATTCCCAAATTTGTCCACTCTGGGAATCAAAACCAGAATTTTTGGTTACGGTGCAGTTGCACTAACCATTAAATCATGGCTCCTCAGTAATAACTAGGGAGATAAAAAATTATTAAGATGTTGATGGTGATGAGTGCAGGTTTTTGTCAGGCAATTGATCTAAGTCTTTTGATGATTTTGATGCTCATAGTATGGAGAAATGGGAAAAGAACAGTGCATTAGACACTGGAGCAAATTTACCACAACAGCAAACAAAACCTTGCTGAATATCTTTCACCTCAACTTCTGTTGATCTATTGAATATAGTTTGCTCTTGTTAACTCAACTCCCAGTAAAGTTAAATAAAATGTAAAAATTCAAACATCTTTCTAGTGACTTGAAAACAAATTAAAAATAATATATATAATTTGGGTATATTATGGCATATATGTACCATTCTAATTGTATATTTTATGTAATTTGCATATTTATATCATTGTCTACATTTTATTTTACACCAGAACTTACATATTTTACTATTGTTTATTTTTTGAAAACAAAAAACAAAGATTAGGATGGTCAGGAGAATTGCTTCATTTACACATTTATATATATATCTGTGTGTGTATAATTTTGCCAAGTGCTGCTAAATCAAATCATCACAAAAATGATTTTGAACCACTAATTCAGATGTTTCAACTTCTGTTTTATATATATGCTGATCTTTATACTCTGCTTAAACACATTTTATTTGGGGTAAGTTTTTGAAAAGGAGAACAAGACTGACCTGACAATAGGATTCAGAACTTGTTAATTTCATATGATCAACATATGATCAACCAGTACCATATTGAATAGTCTTAAATAATTTTCACTGTCTATGAGTAATTTTTAAACTGGATGTTATTAAAAGGGGAACTTTTAACACTGTTGGTAGCCTGTAATAATAGTTTAATTTTAGAGACCATGCTTCAATCACTTTACATAGTCATCATAAAACAAGGCTTTCTTGCTGTACTTTTTACGTGCATGTATAATTACTGTTGGTGCATTTAGCTACACTATAAATAGAAAATCATATTTAATACCCAGTTAATTAACAATAGAATAACGTGTACTATTTTATGGCCTAAAGTTTACCTCCAGCAGGTGATGGACTCTGGCCAGAACTTCCCTTGGTGTTGCACGCCGTGCATTTGACATATCCATGCTCAAATCCTTCTGTTCAGTGTCATCAAAATAATGCAAATCATCACCACATTGTGCATATATGTGCAAGTGCTTCTATTTAAAGTAAAAGTTTATTTAATTTATTGTTTAAATGAACAGAGTCAACTTGCCATTAACGTTTTTATGATACTGTTGGCATCATATTAGTAAATGATTATGCTTCGTTAAAAAATTAACGGTTAAATACTTACATCCAAATTTAGTAGACATGTGCAAATTGCAGTCAGAACATAACGGTTTTTTATGACTATTATTATCATTTTTATACAGGTTTAAATATAATATGTAACGGTGTGCTTAAATGTTACACGAGGTTTCGTGTGATGATCATAATAATAGTAAATTTGAAAAATAAAGTTATCTCCCTACATAGGCATGTACTTGGGAGTAATAAAAAACCTTTTGTACTACTTTACAACCTGGCATTTTGTACAATAAAAATGGCGTATAAACGGACAACAAATCAAGAATTATGAACAAGTGCATATTCGGTGGTGCGGCTGATCGTCTTAACTCTGCGAAGAGTCAACACGCCAAAAAGTTTTAATTCTGAGTAAAAAGTTAACTTCACTGCCCCATTAATTTATTCAGAGGTAAAACTATAACAACTACTTAAAAAACGTTAAGGCAATGTCAACACCTAGCTCTTCCAATTGTGGACAGAAATAAATGCATTCTTTTCGGGCTTTACCACATGCAAACCTTTATTTCAACAATTCAAA
This sequence comes from Morbakka virulenta, assembly GCA_003991215.1. NCBI lineage: Eukaryota > Metazoa > Cnidaria > Cubozoa > Carybdeida > Carukiidae > Morbakka > Morbakka virulenta. The sequence goes on along the minus strand of RDPX01000134.1, from coordinate 846,645 downwards.
ATTCAACAGATTTGCTTCACAGAACTGTTCCTATTTCAAAAATATTGCAGCTCCACCAGTAAAGTGATTTGTCAAGTTAATATTTTATCTACATTACGAAATGGGTGGGTGTTTACAGGGACAATTACCCACCATCACTGGCCCACGTAACCATTTGTTGTTAATTCTTCCTTAAAGCTAACATACACTGAAAATTTCTTCTTTTAACCTTAAAGCTACTGTGAAGATTTGTAATACTTAGTAGTTCGATTTCCAATAGGCTTTTTGTTCAATTTTCAAGTTCAAAAACATAACAGACTGCTAAACGATATGTTGTTGTGGGGTAGCAATGTGTCTCTGCAATTATTGGAAAAGACATAATTCTGTATAGGCTGTCTCACATATTAAAACGGTGTCTAAATTAATGAATTAACAAGTAACTGGGTAGCAAACATTTATTGCCTTCAATGGTCTTAACATACAACCACTACCGCATTCAGGCAAATAATACTTGCACCACGCTTGCTTTTTATTTGGTTCCGTGCTCGCCAATAAATCATTTCGCCGTAAGCTGATCTTACAAAGTACAATTGAAGTAAAATATATTTTGCTCTCCTCATGCTGTTTAGTATGGTACTTTGAACAGGTACACATATCAACGAAAATAAGTGGCTATAATTCACAAAACAAAAACATGGCCCAAAGATCACACACCTCTGGCTTTGGTTGCAATGGTGTTTGTCTTCCTGGGCTTACTCCTTCGTGCCCTTGTGCAATTTTCTGTTTAAGTCCTTTGAACATTTTTAAGTTCTCGCCCTGGCTGGCAGTATATACAAGTAACAAATACCATGTATATTGTATATATTAAACTGGCATGTAACCTTTTCTCCATGTTAAAGCAGCCATATTGATCAAGATGTCGGCACTAATGACACGTTTGCATTATTGATGAAGACTTTGTTTTCGTGCGCCAATGTTGTGCCTTGTGGCGCGTGTGACTGGTGTGTGAGTCCAGGGTCAAAAATCACCTTCCTGTTCTCCAACATCGCAGGCAGAACAAAATTACGTTATCGTATGTTTTATACAAAACATGTACAACGTACGTTTTATAAAAAAACAGAAATAATACATGAAGTTGCCTGTGCATCTGGATGAGTGATCAAAGTGCCACTGAAACATTGCTACCACGGTCAGTACGTGAAACCGAAATCAAAATGTGCCCTGATCGGCCAGTCAATGATCAATTTTGTTGCATTCATTTTTAGATTATGGGTCTTTCTGTTTGAAAATCCACCCACGTACCCCCTTTTTTGCCCTGGCAGCTGCTCCGGCTGTTATATTACAAAATTTCCTAACCTACGTTCAGCACAGGCTTTCAAAGTTTCTCCCCGATTCTCACCGTTTCTCGCCGTAGCCGTTTTAATCCTTTCGGAGAAACGGTTTTCTGCTTGCCTCCTAACTCAATCAGCACTCACCAGAAGCTCGATCATATGCACCCACACTCTCCATGCCATATATTCTCATATCTTCCTGCAAAGTATCCTTCCAGCGATGCTTTGGCCTCCCTCTCTTCCTCTTGCCCCAACTCTGATACTGACTCTCTTGATATCCTCCTGTTCCCCTCTCCGGTACACATGGCCATACCACTCGAGTCTCCTTCTGCGCTTTACTGTGCTTATTGGTTCCACTCCTGCAAGCTCCCTGATCTCATTATTTGTCCTATGCTCTTCCAGACTGATGTTATGGATATAGCAAAGCATCCTCACCTCGGTGGCACTCATCGGACCCTCCAGACTTTGTGTGAAAGGCCATATCTCATTACCATACAACATTGCTGGTCGAATGCATTGTTTGTAAAGTAACATCTTCAGTCTGGTTGGCACTTTCTTGTCACACAGGACGCCTGTCAGACCACGCCACCTGTCCCACGCCTTTCCCATTTTTCTTTCTACTTCAGCTCCACATCCTCCCTCTTGATGTATGGTTGTTTCAAGGTATTTGAATGATTTTGTCTAAGTCAGGACGGTGCGTGTGCTCTTGTCGTATTCCTTTAGATTGATCTTAACCTGGTCTCCTCCTGGTACCATACGCTCCGTTTTTGTTCTACTCAGCTTCATCCCGCAATCTTCTAAACATTCCCTTCATCCCTCCAGTCTGACCTCCATATCTTGTGCGTTCTCGTTACAGAGCACTAAGTCGTCGGCGAAAAGTATTGCCCAAGGAGAATCCTTTTCGATCTCTTTCGTGATGACATCCAGGATGACAATAAATAAGAATGGGCTCACTGCCGAGCCTTGATGTAATCCCACATCTATCTGTATGTTTTCCGTCTCTCCCACTATTGTAATGACTTTGGTTTTGGAGTGTTCCTACATGTCTTGTATAATTTGGATATAAGCTTCCGAGACAAGTCTCTTCCTCAGGCAATACCATTTCACTTCTCTCGGGACCGTATCATACGCCTTTTCCAGGTCAACAAACATTAGGTGTAGACTTTTGTTGACTCTCTGAACCTTTCTTGTAGCATGAGCAGACAGAACACAGGCTGGGTAGTGGATTTTCCCTTTTGAAAGCCATATTGTCTCTCACTGATGTTCACAATTTCCCAGAGTATCGCTTCGATCATCCTCCCCCACAGTTTTAAGCAATGTCTGAGTAGCTTTATGCCTCTGTAGTTGTTACAGCTTAAGAGGTCTCCTTTTTGTTTGTACAATCTTGTGATGGTACGGTGTCTCCAAATATCTGGTATTCCATTTTGTTGGACAGCTGCTAGCATAGCTGTTATCCATTCCAAACCTCTTTCTTCCATTTGTTTAATCACTCCGATAAGTAGTTCGTCTGGACCCGTTGCCTTATTGTTGACCATCGTCTGTAACTGTTTCTTGGTCTTATCTATCGTTAATAATGGTATTGGTCCTTCAATTTTATTGGTTTCCTCCAGGTCTCTTCTAGTGTTCTTTGTATTCAGTAGGGCATCAAAATATTGTTGCCACCTGCCTTTGATGTCATCATCCTCAGTGAGCACTGTATCCTCTTTGTTTGTAATAAACACTAGTTGGTCAACATTTTGAGTTCTCCTTTCTTGTTTTCTCCAGATATTCTCTTTGGCCCGTTGGTTTCCAGATCGTCATTTAGTTCTTCATAACCCCTCTCCTTAGCTTTCGCCACCATCTGTTACCTCCCTTATTAGCCGTTATGTATGCCTCCTGGTCTTCATCTAATTTGGTTGACTGCCATTTCTTAAAGGCTACCTTCTTTTTCGCTACCTTCAACTTGACCTCTGGACTCCAAAACCAAGACCCTCGCTCCTGGTATATCCCTCCTCTTCATCCTCCTACCTCATCTCTTGTCATCTCTACCGCTTTCAAATGGGTGTTCTCCCAGGTCAGCTTTTCCTCCCTTGCTCTCTGCTCCACCAGTTTCTCCACCCTGCTCAAATACCTCTTCCCCTCTTCTTCCTTAAGCTTCCAATATCTTATCTTCTTTCCTCTCCTCCCAGCCTTCTTTTTGATGCAAAAAATCGTCATGCCACACCAACGGGAGATGTTGTAGAGCTGTGGATTCTCCTGGTATGACTCTGCAGTTTTTCACACACACCAGTTGGTTCCTCCGTATTGCAATGTAAACAATCACCACTGCATTTCCTCCATTCTTGTATGTAATCAATGTCTCATTACTTGGTGTGAAAAAAGGTGTTCACACATCCTAGATTATTTGCGCGTGCCATCTTGAGTATTCTCTCACCCTCCGCATTTCGGTTTCCTACTGTCTTCATGCCATGCCATCGTTGAAAGGCCCCTTGCATCGAATATGCCCATTAATGCCTCCTGCAACTACTCTCTGTTCTGTACTCGGTATCTCTCTCAGCAGCTCATCTAGTTGGTTCCAAAAGCCATCCTTCTCATCCTGCTGGAAGCTCCCTGATGTTAGAAGCTTGAGTGATATTTTTCTGTCTGATGTTCTCTTCACTACCACCACCCTTTCCACACACTTGTTAGTCAGACGGATTGCCACCCCATTTTGGAGCTTATTTCCTCCAGCAAAGTACACATTGTTACCATCGCCAAGCCCCTCCAGCTTTCCCGCCTGTCCACTTGGTCTCCTGCAGGCAGAGTATGTCGATTCTTTGTTTGATTACACTTCTCTACTCTTACCGGTGAGAGTACCGATGTTCATAGTCGCCATTGGCATCTTCGTGTTTGGCTCCGCTCGCTTACTTTTCACAGCATCAGGGCTCTTTTTCCGCTGCGCGTCGTTTTTACGGAGTAAAGCCCTATCATTCACTGCTGAATTGTCATTTGTCGACATAAATTTGTTTGCTACATTTAGTTTTGCCGGCCGGATGCTCTACCTGACGTCCAAGCCTCTGCCTTTTCCGGGCTTGGTACCGGCTGTGACTATACTGGTTTGTGCAGCCCCAGGCGACACCAGCACAGGCTTTAAAAGTAACTGCGCCAAATTTGAGCTTTTGTGTTGCCTGGCGTGCACTTCCATTTGGGCCAAACACAAAGGCACACTCCGAATTCTATAAATGTAGAGGAAATCTGTTCCCAGTGAGAAATATTTGTAATAAATGCTTGGTAAAAATCGGAATTCCTGTCTATGCGGTTACCTCTCATATTATCAATTGCGCCCTTGCTGGGGCTGGGGCAAGGGCGCAATTGATAATAAGAACATCTTTGAGTAGGGGATAAAGTAATGTTTCACTACCACCACTCTAATAAGTCTCATCAAATTTAATCGACGCGCTTTGAAAAATTAAAGAAATTTATGAAATTTGATCTAGATGTATTCAAATCCTGGCGGTTGGTGCATATGCATAAAATGAGGGGGAATGTCAGAAGAACTCAAATAAGCCAATAAAATTCAGTAATCACCAAACAACAGATTAACAGTAAAATTTCAAAACCTTTTTGAAATGTGGTGAGCAAGTACTTCTCATTACCCGTTGACCATTGTACGGTTCGTCGGTGGTTAGGATGGGTGAGGTTAAAGTATAAATTTTCCTGCTAAGTTCGTCACTTATTACCTCTCAAAGTGAGACAGATGGCAATGGCCATGGAATCTAAAGTATAAGTAGCGTTGCCTTTTAATTACAAACTTACGATGGTTAAAATAAATGGTTCATTCAGCATGGTTATATTGCTCGCACCAGGTCAAAACATTATCGATTGAGAGCATACTTAATTAAACATTAGTCACAGGAAAAACGTCGGTCTGGGAACTAACAACCGACCTTTGTCCTAACTTTGTACTAATAAATTTCAGATTTAGTCCACCCAAGAGAGCATCATTTCCAAAATCTCAAGGTGAGTGTGCTGAAAACTATTCTGGAAGAAAAATTCTTTAAAAATCCCGGTATTTAATGTTTGGGTACAGTTCTTGTTCCAAGAATAGTAGACCTGGTATAATGAAGGTTCCTTTAGGCAAGGACAATTTCCACAAGAAATAGAAAGAAAGAAATCAATATCGTGCAAATAACCTATGATATATGCCACCCGAAAAATGCAGATTGAAAACTCCACGGTTCCCATAAGCAAAGAGCAGTTTTTCGTAGTTCAACTACCTTTACAGTTTCTATCTTACTCGGCCGACCGGGTAAGATAGAACCTGTTTGAGGAAAAAAATGTGCGAAGATATGATCAAAGGTTATCCCGTTAAGTCAAGTTATTTGGATCAATCAATCAGTCTAGGTACCTTGCCAGAATTCTGTAGTAGGCGGAAGCCATAACATCTTTCTCTTGACGGTTCTTTAGACACTGAGTAAACACAGTGGGTCTCCAACCAGTTGCACTTTCTAACCATGACTAATACGTAGTTTGTTGTCTTCTCCTTGATCTGTTTCCTTCTGCACGCCCAATAAACACAACCTCTTCAAGCCTTTCCTTCCTCATCATATACCCTACAAACCGAATCTGCCTGTTCACCATCGTCTGTAATAAATATCTACTAGCCCCTGCCTTAGGCAGAACGTCCACATTAATTATCCTGTCTGTCCATGATACTCTAAACATTCTCCCTAGAAACCACATTTCCACTGCTCTAATCTTGTCTTACAGACTTTTAGTAATGGTCCAACTCTCGCAACATTATGATAGAATTTACCACACATAGCATTTAAGTACCCTAATTCTATTTTCGATCGACACGCTACTTGACCGTAGAACCTTAATCAACTTTTGAAGTTTATTTTTGAAATCCCAATTCTTCTCTTTGTTTCCACCTCTGATCTAGTGTCTGCTGAAACCATACTACCCAGATAAACAAATTGTTCAACTTTCTCTAGTTCTTGGCCCTTAATCAGAATCTTACATCTCGTCTCCTTCTTTTTTGAAAATACCATCACAAATGACTTCTTTCTGTTTATCTCCAAACCTTTCTTTTCGCTTTCTTCTACCACTGTATCCACAATGTTTTGCAGTTTTTCTTCGCTGTCTGCTATCAACGCTGTGTCATCTGCATATCTGATGTTGTTAACATTTATTCCACCAATAGATATTCCGTTCATGTCCTTAATGTTTCGCATAATCATTTCCGTGTAAAGTGAGAACAGGTCAGGAGATAGTATTCAACCCTGCCTCACTCCCCTCCTTATTTCGGCATACTCATTAACTTCACCATTGAGTCTCACAGCTACCTTTTGTTCCCAGTATACATTTTTCAACAACACAATATTCTGTCCATCCAGATCTAATGCTACCAGTATTTCGATCAAAGGCTTTCACATAGTCAATGAAACAAAATGTACTTCTTTTTGCATACTAACTGTGTTCTCTGCCAATATTTTCAGTATGAAGATAGCATTTTGTGTGCCCGTATCAGCTGGGAATACATACTGTTCTTTTGCTACATCTCCAACTCTTTGACTCCGCAGCCTACATACAAAAACTCTAAGAATTAGCTTTGTTAGTTGGCTCAATAAACTGATTGTTTTGGAAAACTCACATTTCGTAACCCATGTTTTCTTGGACAGAGTGATAAAGATAGATCTGCACATCCTCCTCGGAAAATGACCTTCCTCATAAATATTATTTGATAATCTTGTTTTTTGTTCTATTCCAAACACTTCTAGTGTCAAGATTGCTTCTGCTACAATCCCATCCGAGCCCCCAGCTTTACCTTTTTTCCTATTCTTTGCAGATTTTTCTTGTTCCACCGTTCTGTTGCTCTCTTCATCATTTTTCATATAGAGTTTAACTTTTTGTTGAAAAGCCGTTTTCACATCATTGCATTTTAGTTGGTCTCGGTCTCGCTGTATCATTTTCTTTGGTCTTTTCAGCTTCTTCAATTTCAGCTTGACAGAAACAACTAACAAAGCATTATCACTGCTTTAATCTGCACCTGGATAGCACTTCGGTTGTGTGACAGCATTTGTGAATCTCTTATTGATTGTTAAGAAAAAAATCTGGTTCCTCGAGCAATTATTTGGGCTTCTCCCTATCCATAGACGTCTGAGGTGATTTGACAGTACGTATTAGTGATTACTTGGTTTTTTCCTTCACACCACTGAATCCAGGTATCTCCACGATCATTTCGTTTGCCCAGTCCATGTGGTCCTACAACATTTGATTGACGACCTTCACCAACTTTTGCATTTAGGTCATTTTTGACAAACAGAATCTTTTGATATTTGCATTGTGCCATGTCTTTAGCCACGTCTGCACAAAAGTTTTCAATGTCTTTCTCATTGTTGTTGGATGTTAGTACATAGACTTGAGTGATGGTGGTGTTGAATGGGCTTCCCTTCAATTTAACTACAATTATTCAATCGGAAACAGTCCAGTAGCCAAGTAGACAATCTGCTATGTTTGGTCTTAGTAGGATCTCAAAACCATGGATATGTTCTTTATCTGATCCTGAGTGTAAAAATATGGTGTTTTTCTCTAACTTGAGTTTTTCTGATTGTAGCCATCTGATCTCACTCAGTCCGAGTATGTCAATTTTTACCCTCACCATATCTCTCACAACGTTTGCCAGCTTCCCTGCTTGGTGAAGTGTGCTGAAATTCCATGTAGCTATGTGGTAGCACGCAGTAGCATGATGACGATTCGGGCTGCCCTGCCTCTTCAGCAAAGCCCTACCGGGCGAGACAGTAGACGCTTGATCCATACTCATTAGTGTTTGTTTTTGTCATGGCTGTATACGAAGGACAAAAAAATCTCAGTAGAGGTCCAAAGTTCTTTCTACAGAGTGTTTTTATTAAGACACCATCTCTAGCTAGCTGGCCGCTGACTGTAAAGAGTTCATCCGCCCTTTGATAGGTCTTGGTTTTCACTCCTACTGGGCTACTAGCCACCCTCCTCGCCAGATTTGGAATCAGGTTTGGGAGCCGGCTTAGTTGCCGACCACTCCACCATGCAACAGATTGTACTGCATTACATGTTACCAGTAGCAGGACAAGAACTGACTGACTTGACCTGACAAAATTTGGATCATCATTACAATAAGGCTGTTCTAGAATAAGTTTGTTAATGCTCTTGATAACCACTACCAGGGGTTGCAATGTAGCTTTAGCTTTGTGAATTTTGTCCTTTCGTTATACATTATGGTTGGAATAAGAATAAAGTAAAATATCCAACAAGCACCAACATACGCAAGAGAAAACTGAAACGTTATGTAAATATGCTGAAAACATCGGTCTCAAAATCAACACAGGCAAGACCAAGGTGTTGAGACTAAATAAACAAGGAAAATCGCCCAATCGAGATCAAGGGAAGAAGTGTTGAAGACCTGGACACCTTCACGTATCTCGATGCTATATTAAACAAAACAGAAGGATCCACTGAAGATATCACACATAGGCTGAGTCTAGCAAGAAATGCGTTTGCCATGCTTAACCCAGTCCTGAAGTCAAACCAATACAGTAGTAAGACCAAGATTCGAGTGTATAACAGCAACGTAATGTTCGTGCTACCCTATGGAGTAGAGGTGCGGAAACTAAATGAAAATGATGTCACCAGATTGGAAATATTTTAGGGAAAATCTCTGAAAAGGATTCTCTGTATCTTCTGGCCCACAAAAATTACAAGCAACGAGCTCTACCTTAGAACGAAGACCAGTCCAGTAGGAGAGATCACAAGGTGCATGAGATGGAGATGGATTGGACATACTCTGAGAAAGCCACAAAATGATAGCTGCAAGGTAGTCTTAACATGGACACCAGAGGGGAAAAGAAAGAGAGGAAGCTCGCAAACAACATGGGGGAGGAGTGCGGAAGTACAAAGAAATGACCTGGGATAGCAAATACGGAGCAAAGTTGGGAATATAGCAAAAGACCGAGAGAGATGGTGGAGGATGCTGTCAGGTCTTATGAGCCGCCCATGGCTCGAAAAGGATAAGTTAGTAAGAAAGAATAAAATTTAAAAAATACTTTTCTACAACGTCATATTAATGTGACTTTTAAGGTCTCTCTTTGATCTGCAAACTCTTTCAAACTCAGCTCATTTGTAAATAACAGATAGCTCTTTGAATACCTAGCAAAAAGAAAATGAAAAATATAGTCAAAATCAATGGTTGTGTATTGAATAGGCCATAAAGTCGATTTTCTCTCATTTTTTCACTTCCATCATTCACAATAAAACAAATTTGTCCGAGCTTCTAAAATTCAAGACAAAAATGTTGTAAAATTTAGCATTCAACATTAAGTAAGAAAATGAAAGTGAAATACAAAGTAAACTAACCTCCATCAAGTTAGAGCCCATCAAGTTTGTAATCACCACATTCCTGTACATTTGTATGATCCATATTTTCTTTGCATGTTGTGTAGTCATCTTTCATGCTATCCTATGGCTCTCACTCTCACTATACATTGATGGAAGCTTAAGTAGCCTTGAACTTTTGTTTATAAGATGAAACATACAGTTAAATTTTTAACATCCTTATAAAGATTTTATAGTGTTTAACAAAAGTTATGGTCCTTTTAACTTGCCTTTTTGTTCTCTAGATTAGAGAACTCATTGTAAAAAGTATAAAGCGGAAAACAGCAGAAACCGAGTGGATAGATCATTAAATTACCATGCAAGAAGTTCGCAGGTGAAACCTCGGCCACGCCCCTGGACACACTGCGCCCAAATTGTTTCTCCATTAAAAGTGGCATACTACTACGTTTGCAATGTTTTCGATGATAGAATTGAAAGAGGGAAAAAATCAATAAATAAAAAACATTATAATGTATAGAGAAATAAATCAAACAAGAAAAGTAGCTTTTCACACTAAATTGGTTTCATACCCTTGTTTGGGGTCAATGAGCCTCTAAAGAATGGAGGAAAGGTTTTCATAAATCGGATGGTTGGTATCAAGAATTTAACTTAGTAGCAATTTTAGTTGACTTCAAAATCTTCGACAGTTTAGAGAATAGATTTTTAATTTTTTTCGTTGCAATTTTTAACAAAGCAGTGCAAAAAAGAGAAGGTATAGATAACATTCAAAAATTTTAGTGAAATCCCAAAATTGAAAACAAAAGTCTTTTGGAAAAGATATTGTGTTTAGTAAAGTAAGACAATTTTTTTTTCTAGACGTGATGCGATTTATAAGCAAAAGGTATCATAGTAACACGTCGCATTCATAAAATCCGTTCAAATGTTATTAGGAACAAAGGAGGGGAAAAAATTGACTTATTGTGGAGCGAAGACGACTGTGCTGATCTTCAGCTTGAAAGAAGCAAGTTTGCAATTTGTTGAATAAATGAATAAAATCACAAAGACTGTTTAGAGTTCCCCCTTGTTGTCTCTTATTAAGCTTTTACCGATCAAGAATTCAAGTTTTGACCAAAATCCAGTGGAAGAAATATTAACATCAACTGCATCGAAGAACGTTTTCTGTCAGTATCTACTCTCGTGATCATTTGTTACTTCATACTTGTATTCTTACCCTACCATTCTTGTCTTCTTACGGCATCTCTTCTCTTTGAAGTATCTTTCTGCAAAGTGATGTCTTACAGTACTGCATGCCCTTTTTCATAATGTGTGATATTTTTATGAAACCAAAGCAGTTGTGTTTCAGGTGTTTTACCCAATCTGAAAGCAGCGGATTGTAAATACCGTGACGAGGAATTTGTTTTGGTAAATATTTACTGAAAAAGATTTGGAGTTGAAACATTTTAAAATGAATTCATCTTGTGAAGAAGATTTCCTGCATCCGATGTTGTCTCCTTGCTATGCTCAACAATACATTCACACAATATTTCGGACATTTTACAAAAGATACTGTTTAAAGCTTTTTGTGTAAGTACAATTTTCTTGTGGGTACTTTCTGGTGGTATTAAATTTCTTTTATGTTTCTTTTTTCTGGACATTATCGAACACATAGAAACTCCTTAGAGTCCCAGAAAAGGTAGTGTGTGCTTTCTCAAGGAGGGTGAATGGCTGAATTTTTCATCAACGTAGCTCACGATAAAGAACAGATGACTCTTGTTTGAAATATCAGTCGTCCAATCAATAGCAATGCAAAAGATATAGTCTGATTTTATTCCGTTACGTAAGGTTGCTCTTCGTTTTGAACATACAAAATGGATACTATTGTTTGGAGATTGCCAAATCATAAAAATTACCCAATTTTCTCTTTCAATCCTCAATTTTTATTTCCTTAAACTTTGGTCTTTGAAATATCTTGCTGCAACTTTCTTTTTTTGTTTTCTCAAACCACACCTGTCAATTTGTTTCCTCAGTCCCATGATATTTAGCAAAGAAATATGTTAATATTAGAAAATTTCCTTTTTTAGCTTTTCTTTCTGATGACAAGTTCTCGATGGCCCCTGAATACAAGACCCTACTAAGCAAAAAAAAATAGTTACTTGGTCTTTTCATCACTTCTCTGTTTTGTAATACTTTGCATTCCCCTGCAGAATTTATTCCAGCATTTTCGTCAATGAGTAACTTATCAATTCCTTTTGTTGTCTATTAATTCTTAAAACTGATCATTGCTTCAATGCGTGTTTGTGGTCCACATTTCCTGAACCTTGTTTCTGTAAATGTCTTTTTCCGGTGCGTTTTTTGCGTAAAAGTGCAGTGATGACGGATATTGCATCCCAAACATACCATTAAAAGAGTCTAGTCATATGCATATCTTTCTTACCAATCTTAACCTTATACTATCTCTCATTGAACGAACTTCCTAATTTTCCGACGTTGTCTTTGAAGACTTTCATGCAGATGTTTTGCCTAATATCGGATTAATTTCATTATAATAAGATTGTGTTTTGAGATAATCTCAAAAACAGTTCCAGCAAAAAATAATAGGTCATTTTGCTCAGTATTCATTATCTTATCTTGACCTATAGCAAGATAAAATAATAAATCCTAAATAGTTCAATAACTGAGCATCAGTAAGTATTGAAAAGAACATACAGGTTTCTGTACTCATTCTCTTCTTTGGATTCCTTTACGTGTGACTTATGCGATGTCATATAAATTTTGCATGTCACCACCAACAAATTAACCTTCCAATCTCAATATGAAGGCTTCCAACTATGCGGAAATGAAGGAACTTGTTATGAGTCAAATTTAATTCTTGAGTGAAAAAACTATTACCTCAAAAGCTGTCCATTGTAATAAAAAGAATTTTTCATTTTCTACATTGAGGAAAGCGTCAATTTCCACGTTTTGACGACAAGACAAATTCCCACAATGTAGCAAAATTTCCGACACAGATGTGGTGCTTGCTACTACCTTACTGCTTTTAAAAACTGTGGTCATGACCTAAAAGCTGTTCATTATTTACCGCACAATTTACAGTTATTTATTATTAGTATTTTGTTGATCTTTAGTTGTTTTTGTCTGGAACAATGCCAATGCAAGTTTTGTCCAGATCATAGAGTTTAGACTTGGGGATCGCTATATTTCTGAATTTGAGGTATGAACTGATGAATTGTCAATTTTAAGTAACACTGTATATTTCATTTCTGAGATTGAAGGATACCAACACCACAATCACGTACAACCATATTTCTATTGGTCATTGTTCTCTTCCACGTTTTCTAATTTTGTAACCTTCACAACCAAATAGCAGGCTTGAACAAACGTAGCATTTTAGGACCAGAGTCCTCCTTGTTATTGATATGTCCTTGTTTCTAAAGACCTTGTACCTCGCCAATTGTGTTTTAGGTGTTGGTCTTCTCTTGCAAATATCTCGGTCATTTCGTTTATAAAATGTTACTGGACATCAAAGATAGATAAAATTGTTGTTTGAAATCTAGCATCTTCAACGCTGATAGGATTAATGACTCTCTTGGGATTCGTTACTACTACCATAAAAAGAGTTTTTTAACAATTAATTGGTGAGGCATATTTTTCCCTGGATTTAACTATTCTTTTCAACAAATTTTCCTCCAATGAGCTAGCCCTCGAAAAATCTCCGTCCAAAGTTCCGGTCTGTTTGTTCTCTAGGGACTGAAGTATCATCGTTCAATATTAAGAGTTCAAATTTTTAAGAACGCTTTATGAGTTACTTTACTGGATGGTTTTTTTTGGTCTTTGACAAACAATAAATAGAGGTTACTTTTTAGGTCATATAAGCCTATTACAAAATTCCTTTAGGGCATAGCTTACAATATTTTCAATTTCATTCTGCAGCTCCTATCGTTCCATCTGTATCCTATTATTGCGTTAAGTGAAACCAGCGATCCAATACAAAATATGCCATTTTGCATTTGATCTTTATGTTCTTCACTTTCGCAGCATTGTTTTAGGTCTGAAATCTTTGGTTGATGATAGAACAGCAGTTTCGTTCTCTCTTGCCTGCTCTACCTTTGTGCTTCTTTTGTGAAAACCAAGAGCATCTTCCTTTAATTTTTAGGTAGAAATCATTCCCATTTTTATTGCTGAAAACCGTGTAAAATCTACTTTTGAAAAAGTAATTAACTTCAAGCAATCTTGCAGTTTTACTTTGGGTGAAACTACTTTAGCCTAACATGCAAGTATTGGATGGAAGGTTCTATATGCATTTTATACACAGAATACTCTACTGCAATCTATTGGAGGCCGAGAAAAAAAAGAATATTCAGAAAATTCTTATTGGATGAAATCCATCCTAACCCCCACAAAACCATACTGTACACCCACGAACCTCATCCAGGAACAACAAAGGTAAAATGGGAACATGTATTTTACATTGTCATCTCATTTAAGTTCACTGCACAAATTTTAATACCTATACAGAATACAGTGCTATAGCGCAATTCCTAAACAAAGTTAACGTAAAAACACATACAAGTAAAAAAAAGGCTTTTATCCTACAATAACAATCAGTAAAATCTAAAACAAGAAGAATTAAAAAGGATGATCTACGAGACACAACTTCAAAATATGTCATTTAAAATAAAGTTCATTTTGATTGAAACCTTTTACCTTCGCACTCGGCCGGTCATTTTAATCCGTTTATAGGAATATTTTTTGCTTCAGGTTTGACTTATTATTGTATACTGAAATGAATTCTAACTTAGGTTTATTGATTTCACTCTTAACGGTTCTATAAAAAAAGATGAAAAGATTTTTAAGACTGACTGATTATCCTTCAAATAAAACACGTGCAATTCAGTGCTTTCATGAAATGCTCCTTCTAGTCACGTGAGAATATTTTTAACGAAGTAATAGCATTGAAACAGGTGAGAGGAGGCAAAGTTGTCCTGAAATATTTTGAAACAATTACGTCGAAACACTCGTACAGGTTTTCTAGCAATATAAAAAGTACAATATGTCAGAAGAAAACGATAAATGTTATGATGGCAAAATTATTCAACCAAATTCGTGTCTCCAAAAAATATTGTTATGGACTCAGTGGAAGTTACTAATACAGGGTAGTTATCATGTTGTGAGTCTTAAGCTTTTTCTGAGCTGCGTTTCGCGAGACACTTCTCCCATCGTCAGTTACTGAAGCAATTCGGCATAGCTAATTCATACTTTGATAGTGCGGACGTGCTTGGTAATAGGGATCCAATCGTTTTAAGGAGTATCCCCATACATTTCTTGTGTTTGTTGTGTTTCTTTTCTGTATTGCTGGAAGTCATATTTCTGGAAGACTGTGAGATATGCTGTAAATGTTTTATTTTCCCAGTCAAAGGTGTGATCTTTTGTGCAGCAGTCCTCTATTATTTCATGACTCTTGGTGTCTCCTTTTTGAAAAGGTCTATTCTGTCCTTTTTCTCTTTAACCCAGGGAACGCTTTGATTCTCCAATATAGAGGGCGGGACAATCCTCATAATGTAGTCTGTAAACTATGTTGTTTCTCTATTCAAGTGAAACTGGATCCTTTGACTTTGAGAGTATCAAGGGTGAAAGTAGTGAAAAATGAATAGTTGGTATTATTCTGTCCGAGATTTCGTCTTAGCTGCTCACTGATGTCCTTGACATAGGGTAGGCATATTTGCATTACAATTTTTTTTTTTTCATGATTACGCCAGCTAGTTGTTTGCAGTGCTCTCTGGAGATCCCCAGAGTGATACTTTTATCCATTGAATAAAAGCATCTTTTGAAGATTTCTTTCTTCCTTTCTGAGGTCGTAAGGGACTTGAACTGTTGCTTCTTGCCATCCCAAGCAGAGTGGTGATGACACTATGACGACATGAAACTGAATGTTGTGTTGCGTTGTTAAGGTACTGGTCCGTTTGAGTTGGTTTTCTACAGATAGCAACAGAAATGGTGCCGTCTGGCTGTCACAATACTAGGGCATCAAGGAAGAACAATTGTCTTCCTTCTTGTTTTATCACGGTGAACATGATGTTAGGGTGAAGACTGTTAATGTGCTCAAAGAAACCCTGTAGATGATCTCTTTAAATAATAATAAAGACATCGTCAACGTATCTTTGCCGGACAGTTGGCCCTTGGTCTGCGACAGGGCAAAAATGTTTTTTTTGGCTTCCGCTTTCATAGCATTGGAAGTTGGTATTATTATTATTATTATTATGCATAATATAAATAGTTATTTTGAGACTACTTTCTCAACATGGCAATATGTTGGGTTGACAAAAGCAACCAACCTTTAAATGAAGTTTAGGTCGGAGACACAGACTGCACTGTTTGCCTTAATCGCCCGATCTCTTTCAAAACAAAACTCACCAAATTATTAAAGTGCTATGTTCTTTATTAAGCAACATCAAGGAAAGTGGTAACAAAAAATTTTTGAATTATTTTAAAGTATTGAAATTTGAAGTACAAATATAGTGTAGAAAGTATTAAATGACGCACAAAAAAGCAAGTCAATCATGCAAACTCTTATGATGATAAAATGGAATGCTTGTTTTACGGAGAATTCTGTAGATTAGAATCAATAATAGCCCTTTTCCGATTCTGTTCAGAAATGCTTGAACAAAAATTAGTGTCCTGACCTATTTCAAATTTTTATTCTTTGTTCAATAAGATAACTCAGATGGGCAATTTTAGAAATACCTTACGTGTTTCTGATATCAAACCGTATGGCAGACTGCATTGCTCTTTACGAGGCAGTATTTATCAAACCTATCGCCCTATCTTATTCTAACCAAACCGGAGAGAGTTCTCTACTGCCGGTTTATGTCCAAAGCAAAATAAAAATTAGCTAGATATATAGACTGCCCCGAAATATTGTTGAAATGTTGACAACAACTCTGGTAGTAAGATTGGGCAAAAACAAAATACATCACTAACTAAGAATTTTAGTTTATACTATTTTTTTTTTCTATAGTTCAGAACTATAACTTGTTTTACATTTTATTTCGCAATGACGTCAGCACTAACAGGCATCAGGTTCTCTGCTTGTAAGGTTGGGTCTATGTGTACTTGTAGTCTCACTGTAAAAATTGTATACATAACGTCATAAATTTTAAGGTAAAGTCAATGAAAAAAATTATATGTGATTTGATGATCGATCGACGTTCAAATCAGATTTTTTCTTGATTCGCTAAACTCATGTAATTTACTTGGACCAGTGTATTCTAAAATGTGTTATTTAAACAAGTATACACCTCACCAGGTTCTTTCTCGAATTGGTGTATGAAAATCGAGGCAGGAAAGAACAGCATATAGCGTGACATATAGCATTTCCTACATAGCCTTAAAACCAATAGTTACCTGATATCTGCAGACTAAATGGTATGCAAGAGACTACAACCTTAAATTGATGAGTTACACATACAACATATGATGCCAATGATTGATCTTCCTGTTTCCTCTTTTCAACGACAGTCATGCTTAGGAACATTACCTTTATTTTTAATCCTCACGCACTTTTAGTTGATGGCTGGCAGGAAAGCATTTAAAATGTGTTATATAACAACTTTGTACAACTATATTTCGCATACAGTAAAATTTTCTTAATAATAACTGTCATTAGTACAACTTTACAATCTGATTTGTTTTGGTACTCATCGTACAAATTCTAAGTTCCAATTGTCACTTAATTCATAGGGCAATATCCAGTACTACATCACCAGTTTACAATATTGCTTTATCAAAACTAACGCAATGGAAAGTTCCATTTTTTCTCCTTCAACACATCTGTCGCACTGGAGTCTGTTAACCTAAAAAGCGCGTTTATTTTAGCGTCTCAGGAAACAACTTTACAAGGTACATAAACCAAGTTCTGTCGACTTGTACTTTAACCAATGAGTAACGTTCAATACAATATCAATGCGACTTGAATGAGGCATTTTCATTAAGCAACTTTTTGGGGAAATGCAATCCTGTCCCTTAAGATCGACCAGGGCCTTCAGAATACTGTATTTTGGACACCACGTTAGAGGCACAATAGTTCTATCTTTAGAACTAAACTTCTTCTTCTGTTAGCAGCATGTTTGGAATCCCTTTAGAAACTGGAAACTTTCTTCCTGTTTCTGGGCAAATCAAGTTTCCTTCCATGACTTCTAACTGTTAAAAAAATACAATAAAATGTTTATGGCGAAAATACAAGAGAAAATTACATTTGGTGAGAACGATTCCAAATTCAATACTCATACTCCGATTACCTTCTTTCAAAATCCTTTCTTATTTCTATTTAAACTAGTCCGTGTAGTGGACTTGCCCTACTATTTTACACCTATTTCCAAGCTCCTGCATTCTGCTGTGTTTCTTTTTGTACGCATGTTATCTATGGAATCTTTTTCTCAATACCGATACCAATGTGCCTACAAAAACTACATTAGTCAAGCCCTTTATCATTATTTTTGCAACTGAGACCAAAACCAAAATGGGCTTAATATGTGGATTCTATCATATGACAGACCATCATCTATGTGCAGTAGTAGTTAGTGATATTTATTCCGTGACACTCAAGGTACATGTTAAATTCTATCCAAATTAAATCCAGCATCTTGTCGATTTTTCTTACAGTGTTGACAGGCTATTAAGTCTTTGAAAGGCCTGAATTTTTCCCGACAGACTAATTACACTTTATAAATCATTTGCGCCAAAACAATCAACATTTTGTGACAATTTTGCGTCAAGTGCCAAAGTGATTTCATCCAAAATCTGGTCTCGGTGATCTTTGGCTATTGCTTTTGACCGACAACATCCAAAAGTTGTCCACACTACCCATTTACCGTCTTTTCTGTCTACTAAGCTTTCGTTTACTTTATATTCCAAAAGTAACTCCTTCCTTCAAACTATTATGGTCATGACTGGGTATATGTACAAAATAATAAAACTTCTGTTTTGTAAACCTATTCATTAAGCAATTTACACGGTAACAAAAATTATATTTTCACACTTTCAATTATGCCTTAACCGTAAATAACCAAGATTTTAGATCCGTTAAGAGAGAAATAAAACAAGCAATGTAACTAAAACGTTTCACAAGTTTAGTGACATACGAAAGTAAACATGGTGTTTTCTTATATCTAAGGTCATGCCACTACATACAAAGAAAGTAAGTAATAAGAATTCGTGTGGTGTTTTAAAATTCAGAGTGCCGGCATTTAAGGTACTCTACAACTTCTACAAAAGAATCTTTTTCTTGAGTCTAAAGCTGCAGTTAGATCAACTACTTTGATGAATTCTATCAAACAAGTTAATGAAAAACGAAATATATAAAGGAATTAGAAATCAGCTGCTGCAAAATGGGACTGCACTGTGCCTTTCCTCGGGGACGATATCCAGGTAAATAGGGTTTGGTATAAACGCCCCTCTAATGTGTCAAGGGGGCAAAAGTACACTGAAATTCTCTGGATTTGTTAACAAGTCCTATGAAATTCCCATAACTGTACCAAGTGTTACTGTTCATGAGACATTGGGAGCTTTAATAGTCACCCTACCTCAAGCAAAACATGATGAGTCTTTTGTAAGAACCCTTCGTCATCTTCAAACCCCTCTCCAACTTCTTGTGGTAAATCTGCACCATGGCCCAGCTGAAAAGTAAAAATAACAACAACAAATAGTACCAAAATGTAAATAATACCAAACCAAAACATATTTGCAAAATTAGATTGGAGAAAAGATTAAATTATATTTTCTGTCTGCAATATCAAGTGAACAAATAACTTATAAATGATAAAATACAACGTTAAAGACTTGTATTTAAAAATTCCTTGAGGTTGTAAAAAACTTTACTAAATTTGCATGGCAACAAAAGGCAGTAATTTCTTAGCGACTACTGCCTTTCTGTGAGACACATGAACGCAATGACCTACCCAAAAAACTCCTGCAATGGTTGTTATTAGTGCATTAGTGTTTAAGCAAGAAAAAATAATTCTTTTATGATATGTAGGGGTTTGTTGGTTACTGCTTTTATTGTGGATGTTTCACGGCACGTGTACCAGGTAAATATCGGCCCTAGCAATTACCATTACTCNAATATCAAGTGAACAAATAACTTATAAACATCTTGAGGAATCAAACACAACGACTTAAAAATGATAAAATACAACGTTAAAGACTTGTATTTAAAAATTCCTTGAGGTTGTAAAAAACTTTACTAAATTTGCATGGCAACAGAAGGCAGTAATTTCTTAGCGACTACTGCCTTTCTGTGAGACACATGAACGCAATGACCTACCCAAAAAACTCCTGCAATGGTTGTTATTAGTGCATTAGTGTTTAAGCAAGAAAAAATAATTCTTTTATGATATGTAGGGGTTTGTTGGTTACTGCTTTTATTGTGGATGTTTCACGGCACGTGTACCAGGTAAATATCGGCCCTAGCAATTACCATTACTCCAAACGGTTGAAAACACGTTTTTCTTCGAAAAACAAATATTCAATTCAAGGAAGCAGTTTCACCACTTATAATTTTCACTATGAGTTTTAGCCTATGGGGCGATACCTTTATGAAACTCGGAGAGGAAGAGGAAGGAGTACAGAATTAATTGTTGGCGAGAGGTGCTACCATTCGATGTTTACAAATAAAATGAAAACAGAACAATAATAAAAATTTAGATGTAAGATACATTATAAGAACTTTCACCGCCCTTCCAACCGGCCCCAAAACATACACATATCTACTTTTTAAACGCACACGGCAAATTTTCTTAGAAGTTGTTACTCACGGAGTGTGCTGTTTCCAGTAGTGCTTTCCAGTCAAGCTTTGGAATCATTCTTGCAACGAACTCTGGATTGAAGTCCACTTCAAGGACCTGTAAATCTTGGGCCTTCAGTAAAAAACAATGGTAGATCAAATAATGTAATACATAAATAAGGAATAATGCAACCAATAGTCAATAGTAACCGGAAGATAACAAGTAGAACAAAAATTTAAACAACTAGGATGGATGACTGAGATGATGGTTAAACTCTTGATGATCAGACTTGCCAACTCACATGCATTTGTGGAACATACACTTTGATACTCTTGCACCCTCACATAGCCAACCATGTATTTCATAAGCATTGCTGTCACCAGTGTTGTTACTATTGACCCATTTTCACAGGAAAATAATACTTACTTTGTAGTTGGGTAAAAAGTGCCAATCAAGGGGCAGCTTAGAAATGGTTGATCATTAAAAGACACTAGAAACATGTGTACCGTGTTTGCAGCAGTCAAACCACGTGTGTTTTCAGCTGTTCAGCAATGGTTGGAGTCAAGTTTTCAAAATTGGCTTATTCTTCAAGTTGACAAATTATAATTTCAATAATGACAGGTTTCAGCCAGGCAGTTTAGCTACGTACTGGTCAATTGGTGAACTTTAGATTTAGTATGCCTATGTCACTGTGTGGTGGATTGTGGATCAGATTTTTTGTATGACTACTCTGAGTGTGTTCTCATGCTCCATGTGCTGATTGATTGCTGGCTCACTCTCCACAGTAAACATTTCACACAACCAATGGAAAAGATCCAGGAATCACCTCTTCCTACAGGTAGGAGCCTTCATGAATCTTCAGAACAATTATTTACATTTATGTTTTAAATTCATAACAGATTTAGGGTAACAGAACAGTATCTACAACTGTTCATTCTTCTTTTATTAGATTGTCATGATTTCTTTGTTTCTTACAGACTTGAAATGGAAAGTTATATGAAAAAAAATCAAGGTCAGGCAAGTGCTCCTGGCAGTAGAGAAAGAAAGAGGAAGTTTGATGGGGCAGCTTTGCACCAATCCTCATTTCAAAGGAACAAGGCAACTTGGCAAGCTCATTGTGGCTTTATAGCCCAGTCTTCCTTAGTGACAATCACATCTTTTGTGTTACCTGTAGAAATTATGTATCTGTAACACATCAAGGCATTGCAGATATTAAACACCATCCAGAGACAAAACAAAACACAAGTAAGGCAAATCTCCTAAAGAACCAACCACAACTAAGAATAACAGGAAACCATGTTCTAGATCAGTTAAATTTCAATGGAAAGTTAAGAAGTATATTATATTTTGTGACCTTTCCCTTTGAATTGTCCAACTCATAGTCAAATATCTTCAACATTACTTTTTTTATAGATTTCTGATATGAAAAGGTGATTTTTATTCAAATGGAATGAGTGTGTCTCATTTTTGTTAGTGATGATGAATGGGAACAGCTCATGTTCTACCTATGATGTACCAGTCTGTAGTGTTGGTGTGATTTAATAGAATTCAAATCATTCTTGCATTTTTCAATATTGGTTGCTTTTATAAAACATGAAAACTGATCTAAAACAGTAATCTGCTTAAGTGTCTGTTTAACTTTGATGTTGGGTTTATATCTTTCAGAGAAATATGTGGTTTGATTATCATTTTCAAGCACTCTGCCAATATTAATAGCTCATGGTATTTTGTCACATTTTGCAGGTGACTGCTGCTATGATGAGGTGTTCTGTTATGCTAGCCAAGCATAATACATAATGTGGCTGAACACTTAAGTCCTATGATCAAGAAGAACTTCCCAGATTCTGATATTGCAAAAGGATACAAGTTACTAACATGTATCATTGCAAAGTATATGAGAAACCACATTGTAGTGAATGAAATTTGGGATGAAGGCCAGTTTGGAGCATTCAAAGCTGTATTGGGGTGAGACAATCAACTCATAATTGATAGATGCATAACCAAGGCTGAAAAACAAATACCACAGAAATCTGTTACTTTCTATGATTATAAGAAAGCACATGACAAGACTGGACTGCATGAAGCTTGCTGTATGATGAAATTAAAGAGTCAATGCAAAATAGCTGCTTGGAGAAGAGGGGCAACTGAAAGAAGAAAATTGAATCAATGCATAGTGCTTCACCATCATGCAGGAAGTTGGAATAACATTGACAATTGGAGGTGAAAAAATAAAGCTAGATGATGAGCTGGTTGAGGCAGAATGGAAACCAACAAGGAAGAAAGCCCAAAGCACAAGAAAAAGGGGTATAGAAAGTAGTAGAATTAAACAGTATAAGGAAAAAGACCAGGAATGTGAATGCCAACTGTGGCTAAAGCAGAACCTACACCCATGGAAAAATCTGTGATAATGGATATGCTGGAGCAGATGGTCAACACAAGCTCATTGAAGGTGATGTGTGGGTTGACAGGAAATAATAAGTGTAAAGTCTGGTTTGATCATAATAAAAACATGAAGCACTTGGTTGGATGATGTAAATTATTGGCAAAAAATGAATATTTATCAAGAAACAACAGAGCCCTGATATTTGCAACAAATGGGCAAAAGAAAACAACCTAAGTGGACTGGATACAGTGTGGCAAAAGGAGGGATGGAGGTGAGAAACAGTTCTGAAGAAAAACAATGTGAAACTTTTGGGGGACTTTGAGTTCAACCTTTAAAAAACTATGATGGCATGGAGATGACATGTAATTCTTGAAGACAAAGAAGGAAAATTGGATATGTGGTATGGCCTGGCCTCAACAACAAAGCTTAGACACAAAAAGGACAGAGAAACTGATGAAATATCAACAATGTCCAGGATACAGGGTCATGGTGATACCAATAATAACTGGAGCCCTCAGTGGTAGCTTATGGGAAGCAAAAAGTGAACTTTTGAAATTGATAATGGAATGAGAATTTGAGATAGGAACTGTATTAGATATGCAAAAAATAATACTATTGGAGAGTGAGTCTATCCTACAAAAAGTTATTTCAGGATTATTCCAAGGAGATGAAGACCAATTTTGATTTGTTTTCATGGCATATATATGTCATTTGTAAATAACAATATTTGGTAGGTTTTTATTTTGGCATATTGTAGTTATTCGACTGAGAGCAATAATAATAATAATAACAACAAATAATAAAAATAGCAATGGGGAAAAAGACCAAATTTTAATTGAACCAATGGTTATGAGAAATTGCAAGGATGGGAGACTTCATTGAGCATGATTTGGCTAGATTATAAGGCAATATGTCACCACTGCTGCTTGTTATGTGCATGATGCCACTGTCTAAATTGGTGTGAAAATAAAATGCTGGAGATGATCTAGACCTAAAGCTACTGATTGTAGCCTAGTCTTAAGAAGGTCACTGGAATAACATCATCACCAGGATATAGGGAATGATAATAACATTAGTCTACAGTATTTCAAAGGTCTAATGTAAAAGAATTGATTTCAATTTTATTTTTTCCCCTGAATCCCAAGAAAATTTTTACCCATCATATCAATTTTTTGAAATATAGGCATATAAAAAATGTTATGCAATCAAGAATTCTGAAAAAGAAATACCAATTCTTTTCCACATTATTGTGTTTTACAAGTGATGTAGCACTAATTAGCATGTCTGAGCATTAATTAGCATGAACTGTATGCCTGTATTACACATTTATGAATGGAAACAAATAAAATGAAACATACCCAAATCAAACACAGAAATAAAGTCAAATTTCTTCAAAACACTTGGTGGGCAATAGTACTGTGACTCTTGAGCACCAGCCACTAAGGGCCAAAAACAATCCTACCCAGTACATCAGCTCATTACATCTGTTCCATAGAAATATTGAGTAATCAATTTAGAAGCATCAAGCTCCGTGTTATACAAAACATGCAAATTTGTGAGGAGTCGGAAGTTGCAGGCAGCTTATTGTACTTGAAAAAAGATATTAAGATATTAAATTAAAGCTATTAAATTTTGACATGGTAATCCATTTAGACTATAGGGAAAATGCATTTAAATTTTTTCTGTCATTGCTTTTTCATATTGTACCAT
Source organism: Morbakka virulenta (assembly GCA_003991215.1). Classification (NCBI taxonomy): domain Eukaryota; kingdom Metazoa; phylum Cnidaria; class Cubozoa; order Carybdeida; family Carukiidae; genus Morbakka; species Morbakka virulenta. Next base: position 822,157 of record RDPX01000134.1, on the reverse strand, counting down.
TTGCTTACAATGCAAATATCTTCTGACTGTGCACTTTACATCAAGATTGGTTGACCTCTTTATCAAATCAACACAAATGCAAACCATTGTACTTCAAAGTCCTGATTATAACAACAACAGTAACACAATAACATCTCCTATAATTGTTACATTACCATAAAGTTCTGATTATATGCCCACTCAAAAGGGCTTGCAAATGAATCTATGTCCAGAGCTTTCAACTGAAACTTTATACTACTTCAAATAATGGGGCAGCAGGAGCCATTGGTCCAGCATGAACTTTTCAATATTAGCCAGTTTCAAATGATTAAATATGATAGTTAATGGGATTTACAAATGGTCCTTTCTATTTATGCTACTTCCTTTTGTCTTAATGGTAACCTAATTTGCAACAAGAATAAAACAGATTAAAAAATGTCTATTTTTAACACCTGCTGCATTTCTTCACATTCCAGCAAATGTGTCAAAACCTCAAAATCACTTAGTACACAGTTCTTACCCTCACATCAATCTTCCATGGTTCCAAAATGGATGAGTAATCTCATGCTTCAGAAATCTTTTTACAAAGAGCCAATGTTTCCAACTGTAACCTTGGCATGTATTATCTTTTGATCTAATGAATGGGTACATACCAAACAAGCATATTGAATACTCTTACCAAATCGTGTGACTGTTACCTTTATTTAAGAAAGAATGTTTTTAAGTGTTTTCTAAAAATAAATTGCTTGCCAACCATGCTGAGAATGAAGGCTTGTTGGTCTACTAATAACAAATAAATTTATGATGTCAGCAACCCAATCAAAATAAAAACTATCCTTCATAATACTCTTAAAGATTCCATGGAGAACAATTTATCACAAACACAAGAATTCGTATCCGCTTTTCACATTTCCTAGATAAACATATTTCACAATGCATCAGCTTCTTTATTTCAAATTGAAAGAATTTTCAATAAAACTAATTAGCAGAAACACGTAGATGCAATGTCATAATGTGATAAGCCAACAAGGGCGTGATATTGCACTGAAAAAATAGGGGAAATGCCTTAAAAGGGATTTCTCGAAGTACAAAAACGTGAGGAAAATAACCTCTCCAGTTGTGATTCGCTACAGACACGGGAAAAATGGCATTGCAAACACTATAGCATTTCAGGCACATCCATACAGAAAGTCTACTTTAACATGAGTCGCTTATTACGAAAATATTCTTCTTGTTTTAACTTTTACCAAGCTTACTTCACACATCATTTCACTGTGTTTGCCCCTGCAGAGTGTTGGCTTTTTTTTCAAAGGAACTCATAACCTTTGTGGCATGGGCAAGAAAAATCGGTCTCAATTTAAGCAGCTGGAAGCCTAGATCACTCATTACTTGTGATTGTGAACACCTTTACTTTATTTATTTTCCGCTTTAGAATAAAATAATTTCTTTCCTCCTCCCGAATTCTGTCTCTGAAAATGTTTAGAAGCTTATTAGTCAGGCAATTATTAGGGGTAAACGAATCGGCCTCGGAACATACATAATAAACTACATTTTGGGGTCTCGTAAGCATCAACTACCGCCTTGAATAAGTAGTCGCAACAGTTTTCGCTTTTGCCGGCATGGTCACAGTGTCATATCATGCTGCTAAGTCAACGATTGAGAAAGACACTGTACCTCTAACTTACCTCAATCTTCAACGGGAATCCATTTTTAACTCCCTTTACATTAGAGGTGAGCATGTTGTGTGTAAGGAGCTTCATTATTCTAAGTTTCAGGCTAAATTTTTAAAGTTGGCAGCATTTCCTTCTGACTTATTAGTGAAATAACCTGGTCACAAAAAATTGCTGTGAGAGATGTTATTTTTTCCCCGCTCACGTGCACGAGTCATTGAAAGGGGCAGGAAGTTTTGCATTCTCTTTCAATCTTTCGGTCATTGGTCGATGGTTTCATTTTCAATACGAGTCTTCGTGGAAAAGGAAAATGAATGCAACATGGAGCAATTTGAATTCTGAATAGCGGTTGTGGAAGTGACGAATTCACATGCCGGGGATTTTTTCTGCCTTTTAATCTTTATGACATTTATGACAGTCAGAGAAGCGGAAAATAACAACAGAATGCACAAAAACAAAAGACTGAACATTGTAACACTAAATTCAAGAGGGATAAAAGAGGATTAACAACAACAAAAAGACCAAGCAAACTATATGCAAAAATATGGCCTTCAAATTCTAGCAGTGCAAGAAACACATCTGAAAGGAACAGGTTGTGAAACAATCAAAGAGGAGCAATGTAATTGCCATGATTTACACTATACAGGAGCAGATAACAACTCACACCATAGTATTGGCTTTGTAGTTAACAGAAATTTAGTACCTAGCTTTAGTAGATTTAATGATAGACTGTACCGTGCAAACAACGGTAAGTAGGAAAGTTATTACAGTAGCCTGTGCTTATGCACCCAATTTAGTAATAAGTAACAATACCCAAAACAAAGAGAGGAAAGTAGAAATCATTACAGGAATCGACTAGATTAGCAGATGCTGGAAGAATGGAGCAAAAGCACATTAATCCCAATATACAAAAACAAAGGGTATGTGCAAAGTTGCTCGAACCACAGAGGAATAAAGCTGCTAAGTCACACCATGAAGGTTTGGGAGAGGGTGATAGATCAGAGAGTCCAGGAAGAGATCGAAATCAGCCCAGAGCAGTTAAGCTTTGTGCCCAAGAAAAGCACAACGGATGCCATCTTTGCGCTCAGAACGACAGCAGAGAAGTATCGGGAAGGCCAACAAGAGCTCCATTGCGTATTCATTGACCTCGAAAAGGCATATGACAGGGTACCGAGAGAGGAAATTTGGTATTGCATGAGAAGGAAAGGAGTCTCGGAAAAGTATGTGCGCTGTGTTCAAGAAATGTACAGGGAGTGCAGGACGGAGGTCAGATGTGCTGCAGGAAGGACAGAAGCATTCAGTGTAAAAGTAGGATTGCTTCAGGGGTCAGCCCTGATTCCACTACTCTTTGCCGTAGTGATGGATGTGTTGACAGATGAAGTAAGAAAGGAGGCGCCATGGAATATGATGTTTGCGGATGATATTGTGCTCATGAACACAGGAAAAGGACAGGCTGAAGAAGAGCTAGAAGGATGACGAAATGCACTTGAGAAATGTGGTCTGAAAGTGAGCCGAGCAAAGACTGAGTACCTCTGCATAAACAAGAAAAGAGACTTAAAACCAATCAAAATCGGTCATGATGATCTCCCAGAGGTAGAGAATTTTAAGAACCTCGGGTCCACCATTGAGCAAAGTGACGATTGTTCAAAAGAAGTGAAGAAAAGAATCCAGGCAGGGTGGAGCAACTGGCGGAGCACCATTGGAATTTTGTGTGACAGGAGAGTACCGGTCAAAAGAAAACAGTAGTAAGGTCTGCGATGTTGTACGGACTGGAGACAGCTCCTCTAACCAAGAGTCTTAAGAAGAAGATGCAAACAGCAGAAATGCGTATGCTGATGTAGTCACTTGGAGTCACAAGAAAGGACATGATCAGAAATGAAAGGATCAGAGGCACCATCGGGATATGTGACATCACAGGAAAGTTGAGAGAGACACGGCTAAGGTGGTATGGACATGTGCAAAGGAGGGAGGAGGATCACATTGCTAAACGGGTGCNAAGGTCTGCGATGTTGTACGGACTGGAGACAGCTCCTCTAACCAAGAGTCTTAAGAAGAAGATGCAAACAGCAGAAATGCGTATGCTGATGTAGTCACTTGGAGTCACAAGAAAGGACATGATCAGAAATGAAAGGATCAGAGGCACCATCGGGATATGTGACATCACAGGAAAGTTGAGAGAGACACGGCTAAGGTGGTATGGACATGTGCAAAGGAGGGAGGAGGATCACATTGCTAAACGGGTGCTGAACATGGAGCTGCCTGGCAGGAGAAAGCAGGGAAGGCCAAGGAGGAGATGGAAAGACTGTGTGGGAGATGATATGAGATAACTTGGGTTGAACGACAAAGACACACGTGACAGACTCAAGTGGAAGAAGTCGATTCGCTGTGGCGACCCCTGAAAAGGGAAACACCGAAAGAAGAAGAACAACAATCAACTAGATTACATAATCAGACACCAAGCGCTCGTACTAGACTCAAGATCATATTGCGGCATTAAAACAAACACTGACCAGAGGCTAGTCAAAATCAAACTGAGGCTAAAATGGCATCTTTTAAATAAAATAAATACAAATGAAATCATTAACCTAGAAAATCTTAAAGGATGAGGAGTTAAGGGATAGATATCAACAAACAGTGAAAGACAAATTGAAAAATAAAGAAGAGAAAAAAAGCGGCATAAATGATGCATGGAATAATATAAAAGAGTAAAAAAAAGTCAATAAAAGCCGCTAAAGATGTGCTAGGCATCGGGAAAGCGAATAAAAGAAATAACATAAACAAAGTGGAACTGTGATCATAAAAACAAAAATCCATCAGAATGAAAATCAACACAACAACAGACAGCAACAAAAGAAAAGAACTTGGCCAAGAGAGAAAAAGGATTATAAAAGAGATTAAAAGAGAAATAAAGAGAAGTGCAGAGACAAGAATTAAAGAACTATCACAAGACAGAAACAGCAGAGATGACTCCAGGAAAGACTTTAAAGCTATTGAGAAACTCAAAATAACAGAACCTTTGAAGAATACAATGATCAATGGGAAATATGGTAAGTAACAAATAGCAAAGAACACGTGGATATTATTAAGAACCATTTTTAGTCTGTTTTTTGCAAAGAGAAAGAGGAAGAGATTGAAGTAAAACCATCTCTTATGATCCCATCTATTAATATTTCAGAAGTAAAGAAAGCCATAAATTCACTCAAAAACAACAAGACTCCAGGTATAGACACCTTAAAAGGTGAACTCATCAAACATGAATCCAGTGAAATCACAACAGAAATAACCAAACTTTTGAACAACATAGCCGAAACTGGCACCTGCCATGATGAAGTAGACCAGGACATTCTCATTCCACTACCTAAATCTGAAAAACCCCAAGGACCACTGGAAAACCTCAGGTCCATCATACTCTTACCAACACTGAGAAAAATCCTTTGCGATTTATATGATACGCAGAGCATCTGACAAATTCCAACAGAAAATTCCCATCTCTCAAGCCACCTACCAACCATCAAGATCTAAAACATAGCATGGATTAACATTTAAATGCCTTGCTGAAAAAGTCATTATATCCAAAGACTACGCTACCACATTCTTATGCTATACATGTCTAACGTTTTTGATATAGTATGTAGAAACACCCTCATAAAAGACCTGACAGAAATACTAGACCTGGGAGAACTACATATGATTGCACTCATGATCAACGAAGTGAAACTACAAATCAAATGCAAGTATGACCTAAGTGACAAGTTCAAGACAAACATTGGTGTGCCACAGAGTGACTGCATGTTCCCAATAATGTTCACCTTATATCTGGCTCAAGCTTTGAAAACAGAAAGAAACACCTATGAACAAGAACACTCCTATGCTCTGACATGGGAAATGGAAGGAGGGAGAAAGCCTGACATTTTCAAGGAACATAACTACACTATACCTAAGGATATATATGTATATATATATATATATATATATATATATATAACCATCGATCAACAATGTGCTGATGACCTTGGGTGGTTATCAAATGCATCACGCATAATAGACAACAGAAAAAGAAATCCCGGCTAAAAAAGAAGAGGAATCTATTAGTAAACAAAGGAAAGACTAAGAAGTATAATAATATCCATAGAGAAGGGAAAATGAAGAATGGAAAAAATGTAAATATCTGGGTAGCCTGCTAGATACCATTGAAGACATCAAAAAAGAGAAAGGACTAGCCATCAGTGACTATAACAAACTAAAACACATCTTTAAAAGTAACTTAAATCTACAAATCAAGAGAACATTAAATGCATTCATATCTAGCATCTTTCTGTACAACAGCAAATTATGGACACTAAAAAAAAAGGAAAGCAAAATTGATGTTTTGCAGAGGCAGCTACTTAGAAGGCTCTTAAACATCAAATGGCCTAAGACCATCAACAACAAAGACCTCTATGAACTTAAAATCATAAATCAATGGAGTAATCAAACCAGCAGAAGGAGATTAAGATAACTTGGCCACTTAATACGCATGCCAGAAAATACACCAGCCAAATTTGTCCTCAGAGAGCTCCTGCAACCAGTCAAAATCCACCAGGCAGAACCAAAACCACCTGGTTTAGTAATATGGCACGAGACCTTGCAGACCTAAGACTTAATTTCAATGAAACACAAAAGGTGGCTCAGGATAGAGATTAGTTGAAAAGTCTGACTGCAGGGAGAGACCTGCACATTGTAAATGTGAGAACAGTACAACACACACAAGGAGAATTGAGATCATGTGAGGCAATAGTATAATCTGCTTTCAATAGACTTTTATGTACAAGGATCGTACATTTTTGCACTTTTATGATAGGAGAATTCGTCGTACTGCAATGTAACAAAGTTGATATAAGCGCGAAGGTAAGGTAAGGTTGACACCCAACTTTGAAAAGAGGGAAATGTAGATGACAAATGTTGGCTCTTGGATAAAAGTGGAGTCACCTCCGGAAATAACGCAGAGCAAGACTGCTGTATGATTGCTTCAATTCACAAGATTCGGTATCACAGCATTCTAGTCATGGAACGCATTTCATCCTGTTGTGTTCAAAATCTGTTCATAAATCTTAGGAGTGTAATCTTTCAAAGATGATATAACAACAAGCTTCAAAGCTTGTATAAAAGCCCCTTTTTGGTTTAGAGATAAATGCTAAATAAAAATTTCCCGCGGAAAACCCCAGGTAGCTCCTGTGGTTTGTAAGGCTATACAAGATTTTAACATACCAAGTACCCAATTCTGTATTAATTGTGATGCCCCAGCATATTGTCAAATGGCCAAATCTATTTAAGAATTATTGTTTTGTAATATTGAGTAAATTTGTGAGCATCTGTATAGGTATTTGAAGAAAATGTTCACCTGTTTCTGTAGTTACTAAAAATATTGCAAAAGACCAAAAATTATGCGTATACTCGCAAAAGAGACGCTGGGGACGATGGAAGAAGTATGATGAAACTGGGCTGGCCATATCAGCTTTACCTTGTCAACAAAAAGTTTTTTTCCTTATAAAAATCCTGAAATTCTAAAAAGCAAATTAAATTACTACCTTTCCACTGTTTTTTGCAACACACAGAGCTCTTTTAGATAAACGAAGCGATTGCATTGTATATTGCAACTTTAAGCCACAATTCTCGCCTGTTCAGAATATTTTGATCAACTTTAATATGCATTGGATATTTCAACTGATTCTGAAGGAATATTAGGCACTGACTACAAATCTGAAATTAGTTTTTCTCTGCAAGCTCTAGTTTGTATGCAATTTGAGGTTAATGAAATTGGACAAATGTGAACTTGCGTAAAATATGTATAAGCATTTTCACGTCCATATATATAGAAACCTGCTAATATTTTGATCATTCTTCTTTTGTTCCAGTTCAAGCATGGCTTCCCAAAAGGCGACGTCATTGCAGAAACAAGCATGATGCCTTCTGCTACATATGTGGATGCTACACACTCAATCGTCAGAGACGTAACATGTCCTCGTTCGTCAAGCATGCCTACAATGCATATTTTGAAGTTCATCTTGGTGATCAAGACAAGCAATGGGCTCCTCATGTTGTGTGCCACAATTGTGAGAAAGTGCTTCGAGACTGGACCAAGTAAAAACGCAAAGGTCTGCCTTTTGGAGTTCCAATGATTTGGCGTGAACTCACCGACCATGTAACTGACTGTTATTCTTTGCATGGAAAACACAAGAAAATCCGACATAAAATTACGTATCCGAACATTTCCTCAGCTATTCGGCCTGCTTCAAACTCTGAAGAAGTTCCTGTACCAGTTTTCAAAGACTTTCCTTCATTGCACGATAAAGACATTGGACATGATACAAGCGAGCAAGACAGTTGTGACAATGAATTGTCAGAAAAGTGTTCACAATCGGAGGACTGTTCTTCAGACACTGAACCTTTCCCCGTCTTCAAGCCTCTTCCCCAAGCTGAACTGAATGATTTGGTGTGGAATTTATGTCTTTCAAAGAAAGCAGCAGAAGTTTTGGCATCAATATTACAAGGCAGAAATCTTGTTGATTACTCTGTTAAAGTATCATATTTCAGAAATCGTGACCAGGTTTTCGTGACGTTTTTGTAAGAAGACAGACAGTTTGTTTACTGCCATGACATCCCAGGGCTTCTCAAAGAACTTGGTGTACTTTAAGATAGTTCTGCTAAATGGAGACTGTTTTTAGACATTTTAAAAAGCAGTCTAAAGTGTGTTCTTTTTCATAATGGCAATGTTTATGGAACAGTACCTGTCGGTCACTCAGTGCATTTGCGGAAAGACTATGATGATATGAGAATGGTCATGGTCTTATTAAACTATCATGAGCACAATTGGATCATTTGTGTAGACTTAAAGATGGTCAACTTTCTTCTTGGACAACAGAAAGGTTTCACCAAGTTTCCATGTTGCCTCTGTATGTGGAACAGCCGAACACGAGACAAACATTGGGTCCATAAGAACTGGCCTATTCCTAACACCCTTGAAGCAGGCATGCCAAATATCATAAAAGACCCAATTGTAAACAGAGATAAGATCATCTTTCCTCCTCTTCACATCAAATTAGCTTTGATGAAGCAGTTTGTCAAGGTACTGGAAACCGAAGGTGAATGTTTCCAACACATCATCACAGCTTTACCAGGGTTATCATTTGAGAAGATCAAAGCAGGCGTGTTTGATGGCCCACAGATTCGAACCCTGATTCGTGATGATCAGTTTGTTGCTACGATGACCGCTTTAGAAAAGGCAGTATGGTTGTTCTTTGTGGCACTCATTCAGAACTTCCTTGGAAACAATAAGGCGGAGAAGTACAGTGAACTTATGAACAGAATGTCACTCGCTTTTCGTGATCTCGGATGCAATATGAGCATCAAGCTTCATTTTTTGAACAGTCACCCTGATAAGTTCCCTGACAACCTGGGGGCTGCGAGTGGTGAACAAGGAGAACGATTCCACCAAGACCTAAAGATCATGGAAGAAAGCTACCAAGGGTGCTGGGACAAAAGTATGATGGTTGACTACTGCTGGAGCATTAAACGAGATTGCCCAGATGAAGTATACAGACGCAAAAGTTACAAACGCAAATTCCTGCCTGAATAAAATACACAAAGGAATTGAGAAGCTTCCAACAGGTGTGGTGATGTTCTGAAGAATGTTAATCTAACTTTGGGATAGAGACTGATGTTTTCTAAAAAACGCTATCAGAAAATATGGCACAACCAGCAATAGTATAATTTACTCTATAATTACATTTTAATGCTCTGTGTCTTTTGCTTTAATAAATATACATAAATGATTTTCACGCCGTTTTAAGATTCAAGTGAACAAACGAATTGTGGCTGATATTGCAATTTCCTATAATAACGAAAATTTAAAAAAAGTAAATAAAAATGTCAAATTACATGAAATCTGTTGCTTACAGACAAAACTCGATTTCAGATTTGAAATCTTCACACTCAAATTGACTATAGAAAAGTATTTTTTAATGCAACAAAATGAGTATTCCCCGGTGTAATCTGTGTCAAGGAAAATAATATGAAGGTTGGAGATGTCGTTTTCATCAAAGGAGAGGAGAAGAATCGAGCAGTTTCGAAACTTCGCATCATTGAAAAATTTTTGACTGGACGAGATGGCATTACTCGTAGCGTACGACTTCGTGCTGGGAAATCATACTTGGAACGAGCAGTGCAGCATCTCTATCCGTTGGAGTTAACACGCGATAAAACGTCTGCAACACGCGATTCCGACAACGAATTAGATAAGTTCGACACCATGCAACGACAACCACATACGGCCACTACCATCACAAAATTAAATATTCGAGATCTCGCTGAAGATCAAGATACACTACCAGAAGTCGAATAAGCATTTGACAACTTCCATTCGCAAATAGTGGGACGGCGGGAAGTGTGTCGAGAAACTTCTTGATTACTTAATGTAGCTGACGTAACACAAACTATTTGAGATTTATGGTGAGAATTCAAAGCAATGAATTCTAGCACCCTTTAAACTTTTAGAACTTTCCAGATTTTCTGGATCTTTCGTTTGTCCATTGTTTTAGATAGGACAGCTCAGCACTATTTTTGCTGAATCATTGTAGACATATTCGTATAAATGGGGACAGTTTGTGAATTTATCAGTTTTTAGTATTGAGATTTGGGGATATTTGATGAGGGATTTTTACGTGACATTGACCATATTTGTGATTTCTTGAAGATATAGAAGAGAACTGTGATATTTTTGTTGCGTTGACAGATTACCGATAATACGTCAAACTATCCTGGATAGACCTGGTTTCCACTAAATTCGCAAAACAAATTACCAGGCAAGTTTCGAAATGCTACTGTACCACAGCATTCAAAATAATTTTCACTTCATGAGAAAGTTTTCTTTCACCTACAAAGGATGTCTTGCCTGCCACTCGTTTATGTAAGTTTCTTTACGGGTTATAAGTGTCGATGTGATGCAGGTACGTAGGCAGTACGTTCGTAAGTTTGATCGACAGAAGCAAACAAGATGTCCATAGTATTTACAGGTAAACGCTTTTGTTAATTGAGTTGAGACAAAAAAGGTACAGTGTACGCAAAATTGCTAATTGTGACTCAGATAAAGCACACCATCTACTGCGGTGATAATTCAAAATATAACAGTTCAAAGAAATTGGATGAGGTGGGCCTGCCTCCCATTAGGATTTTTAAAGGCAGGTCATATTCAACTTTTATCACTTCCTCTTTGTAAACAAAAAGAAATTGCATATTGTCTTCAATTGTTTTAAGCAGACAGTCACAAGAAGTGCCCGTCTTTCTTGATCATCACTTTGTTTTCCGTATCGACAAAAATCCACTTGAGCTGTGTTTTCTTATTCTGGAGCATGTTCCAGTCAAATGCCAGAGAAAAACCTTTCGAACAAAATAAACGTAATTTTAATTGCGATATTAAAATCTTATACTACGAATCGTTTATGTTAAACGTGGGACAGCAAATGAATTCAATAACGTATTCAACTTCCATGTTATCAAACTATCTTCAGGTTATACTTGGTAACATGAAGGAATTCTAGTTTTATGTACAAAACATAGTCTAAGTCTTAGGTCAAACTTACTTATTCTGCATTGATAAGGAGAGGAACATCGGCAACTGACCCAATCTGGGCTTTAATCATTATTTTGTGCTACAGACTTACAGATTTTGTGCTACAGACTTAGACATGAAATATTTAATGAATGCATTTTGTTTTTGTAATTCTGTAGGCAAAGTATATTGGTATATTGTTAAACAGTAAGTTAATCTTAACTTAAAAATCATTATAAACGTGTATTTCATTTAAGGGTCGAAAATATTTAAAGTTTAAAAATTATAGTGTGTTGATCCTGCATCGCCATTGTTCCTCTGGATACCAATTTCATGCCCTCCACGGGCAGGTTTGAAGATGATCATTCATAAAATACAAATAAAACGGAAATCTAAGTTCTTCATCTTTCGGCTGCTTCCGTAAGGGATCGCCACAGTGGATCATAAGCCTCCATTTTGTGCGGTCAACAGTCCCCTCTTCGCACTCCTCATTTCCTCTTTAATTGTTTCCATGCACGATCTCCTTGGTCTTCCTCTCTTTCTCCTCCCGAGCAGATGCATCTCTAATATTCTCCCCCCAATGTAGTTATCTTCGTTTCTAATCACATGTCCAAACCATCTCAGTCTTGCCTCCCTTTGTTGCTGGCGGTCACAGATAAACCCCGGCCTCGACCGATCCTGTATGATATGACGATTTATGATCCGCATATATTTAAGTTTAGCAGGGTTTTCTACAGCTGCATTTTCTTGCTAACGCCAACCACAGTTTTCGACGATGCACCTAGCCTTTGGAAATCCTATAACTACTCACAAGGCAGTGAGGCATTTTTAACCCACACCTGGGTGAGAAATTTGGCGATTGTCGGTGCTCTACATATACCTATAGGTTTTTCTCTGGCAAACTGCACACTGCACGTAACGGGGAGCTCATCCCTCGGGCTACAAAAATTTGGGCCGTTACTCCCTGATCAGTGCCTCGATAGTTCAGAAGTCGCTAAACTCCCTATCCAGGGTACGCCACGAGGAGGTGAAGTTGGCTTGGCCACGGAGTGGGTCAGAGTCAAGCTACTTAATTTCACCGTTCACCCGAAGGTTAGTCTACCCCAGTCACAACCATAGGTTGGACTGAGCACTCCACGCTCCTTATGTGCTAAAGCAGAAACCAAAGTTCTAGCAAGCTCAAATAGAACCAGTTGCTGTAAATTCCATGGTCATTTCTATACCAACTGAGGTACTGCAGCTATCGGCTTAGCTAGGCTATTTTACTAACATGAATCTTACAGAATTTTGCTAAATCTTGATCCTTCCAGAATATCGAAAACAATATGTTGAGGTCCTCATACCATACAGTTCTTTTCAAATGAATTCATCCGGCAGCAGATCATATCACATAAATTTCATGTTTAAATGACCTTCAACCCAAAATGGTTAAGGTTTCTGAAGTCAAATGCCAAGTGATATTTTCTTAACCCAATAAATCACGTTGTTAGTTTACTTTTAAAATTCCTGTCAATGTAACGTAACAACCTTGAACATAAGCTGCAAGTCACCTGTGTGTTACAGAAGATATCAAATTGTTGTAATTTCTTGTAACTAAATCTTCGATTAGCTGGGCACTGTCAGGGATGTAAAATGTTGCTGGCGATACCTTATTATGAAGCCTAGCACATGACTGTTCTTCAGGTTTGATCCAGAATGATCCTACAATAACCAGCTTGCTGATGTTGGAAAAAGCCGGTGGAGGCAGTGAGGCAATTCTAAAATTTTAGACAACCTGATAAGCAAGACAATTAAAAAGAAACATAAGTTAATTGTGGATTTCAGAACGTTCTTCACTACGTTTTCTGCCTTTTGTTAAATATAAGGCTAAATAGATCTTATTGTCTTGAAATCCAAAGGCCTCAAGCGCAGAATGTGCAAGTAAAGGTAACTGAGATTATGACAAATTATGGCAGAGGTAAAACATAAATTCCCTCTCTCCCACGTTTAACAAAGCATATTTTGCTCCAATGCTTTCCATGCTGCCTCGATTTTCCATTTCTTCAAAACAAGCTATTTGTTCGCCCACTCGCTGCAAAATCGGCATGAAAATATCAGTTAAAATGAAATACACCAATTCAAATAACTCGTGTCCAGCTGCGGCAACATATGTATAAAATCCTCTGGGTAAACTATTACGAAATTGAATCGGAAAAAGTGCATAACTCCCGACCACTAAATCGACGGGTCAGTTGTTAGCATTCTAAAAGGAATGAGCACCACTTGGGTTTCATGTACTACGGTCTATCAAAACTACTAAGTGTATATATTGCAAGCCAGATTAAACATGAGATCACCATCCTTTTCAATGAAAAATGTGCGTTTTTATAAATGTAGACTAGAGTTTATTACCAAACACTTTCCGACCAACAACTAACTTTCCCAAGACATTATTCATTTACTCAGTACAGGAGAAGTGTCTTCGCCATAATGATTCTCGATACCACTTTTTCTTGATGATTTAAAAGCGCATTATTTTTAAATTATTGTGAAAAATAAAAGATGAAACACATACAAAAGGAAATGTTGTAACAAACAGGAAAAAGGAAAGAACTACCAGGTAACGAACCAACTAAAACTCCATATCATTACATCGCTGTAACAGTTCTTTATGTTATAAAAGATATCTAACCCATTACGAAAACAATTTATCAACTTTTCTACCGAAAGTACATTTCATAAAAAATAATTTTGCAGGCTTTACACAATGAACTAATACAAAATAAAATAGATTTTAAAAGAATGTAGCTTCACTCTTTGTCGAAAACTATGTCAAATACGAGAACAGTCTTAAGTTTTAAGAATATTACTAGAACCAAACATTATCGTGCCAAAATCTAGCTTGTCAAGCGATGATGGCAATTAAAGTGGCATTATCCTGTATTAGATAAAATAATCGACACTAAATGGAATACTAATCCATAGCATAAACCTGCATAAAACTGAGGCGTATCTACTCTCATCCAAATCAAGGCACATTACGAAAATGACTTCTATATTCTATTAAAGACTTTTCTTCAAAATTCAACAAGTAACTTCTATTTAATTCATTTCTTTTACATGTCATCGTCATCCTAACTTTCATAAGAAACGACTTTCACAATTACTGTCTTTGGAGCCTTCACAGACAATTACGATTTCTAATAGCCGCGTAAAAAAGCTGGTTTAAGTTCAGGACATAATGGAACCACATCAACCATTACACATCTGTTTACGGCAATTACAGATGGAAAAGATCCTACATGATTTCACATGAATGTAATGAAAACCTAATTGTGTATATAGTAACTTTATGTCGCCACTAAAATGAGATGCAAGATTTACGAATAACTAAAGAAATGTCTAACAATGCTCTTTTTCATCAAATTTACTCCTATTACTTTTGAAATCTCGAAAGAGCCTAAAAAAGGTTCGTATTTTGAAGGTAGTTGAAGTCCACTCCGCACATCAAAAAGAAACATTGGAATTCCAACACACCAATAACTGGAAAATCAATAAAAGCGAAAACTAAAAGGCCGATTATATGGTACTCTCCAAGGTGCTACTCTCAGTGCTAAATACAATAAAAACTAAAAGATACGGCAAATAGGAATACTTATCTATACTGGTAGCTGCACCACTTTTGTTGGACCATGAAAACGAGTGAAAGGAAGTATTGCTCTAGCATATGAAATGATTTCGTGCCATACAATATCATCACGAAAACAAGAACTGGAGAAATAAACTGCTAAGAAAAAAGTATTGTACTGGCAGGTCGGAAATGCTTAACTCTTGATAAAGATTTCAATCGGCAGTTAACTTCCACCAAATAAATGAATTGCATCATTTTTCCGTCTGGCTTAAAACATGGATATCATTTCTGATTAATCACAACTATCTAATTTGACGGGCATTTCAAATACATCTAAATACCAGTGGTGATAAGTGAAATACTTAGGTCATAATAATAATAACTGCTATTGAAGGGTACCGATATTCACTTTACGTTGTAGGTTACTGAAAACATATACCAAATGTAGTTCAGTCTACTCTAAGTCTGGGTGTAAAACTTTCATGAAGTAAAAAAACATAGGTTTCAAGTAAAATTACGGTAAAATCCTAGTATCATACAGCGGTCTTGAATTTTCGGTGTACACTCTATTACACTCGGTTTTGCCATCCTTAAACTCTCCCGCAGAAAGTGGTGGGGGCTGGTCAGTGATATTATGCATTGACCTGAAATGTGTGTAAGGAAACCAACTTTAATTCTGTTTTAAAAAAAAAATCCTAAAAATGCAAGTGACACTTCAAAGCAATGAAATGTCCGGTCTGCATGCCAAACAGGAACATCAGTCACAGGTGTTGCATGTCTTCTTATACACTGTCTGCTTAATTTTTCAGAGAAAAATAGGGTATAGGGGTATAGGTCACAGTGAATAACTAAGTCATGGTAACAAATATTTCCAAAATCTGACACAGTGATGGCCGCATGCACCTACTTAAAAGCAAAAAACAATTCTTCTAGGGGTAGATATAGAAGATTCCACTAATCGTTCGTGCACTGAACACACTTCAAGAACTTCACTAGGTTTCCTGGGTGTTCTTCTGAGTCTTTGTGCGGCATAAAAATGTTCTACGTCAATTACAACCTCAAACAAGCGCAGGAACACCTACCCTTGCTCCTTTACAAATTTGAGGGGCGTACACAAACAGAATTCAAATCCAATGATGGTAAGCTAAATTGATTTTTCAATTACCAAAATCCTTTAAAAATAATGCAATAAAAACTACGTTGGGAGCCGTGTCAAAGCAAGCCTTGGTTTATCTATTTCATAACGTAAATGCTGATAAAGGAACTACAAGAATGGCGTATAATTTAAACATGCAGAAGACCAGAAAAAAGAAAGTCATGACTTGCAGACAAAACCCTATATTAACAGCAGCCTCAAAAGCAATCAAAATCTCGTATAATTTCAAACAATGGCCAGTATAATGGCATCCTAAAAGTGGACGAGAGAAGTAAAACTACAAGAGACACAGCAGAGGGAATAACTAATAATTAAGTATTCAAAAACTAGGTGGTCACGTCATCTGTAAAGTGTTTTGAGAATACCCAAGAGTAAAATGCGCCATCATACGGTTGGTAACAATATCTTAACGTTAGGAACAAGAGAGAAATACCCGAATTAGCTCTCCTCTGTTTTGTTTTACTAGATTAAATAATTAACTGTACTAATAGATGATCTCAAATGAGAAAATGTCTTTAATGATTGTAAAGATGCGATGAATAAAAAGATTAAATAAACTTCCTTTTTTTCGAGAAAAGCTAATTGTGACTATACTTTCATCTGTTACTGTTCTGTATGGGGTCATACCCCGAGTTTACGTATCCTAATTCTCCAAACAACTTCACTTGTGTTTGATGGTCCCTGACTAGCAAGATTTGCTTTTCGTTGCTTGCTATCAATAACTTTTCACACATAATCTGTTTAATAATACCAATTTAAAGGTTTCTACTTTCCATTGTCGTTCCCTTCCTGCGCAGAACCGACTTTCCTCCGTCTGCTGCAGGTGAATGCATGACCATGTCTACGTTTTTCCCTTTGAGTCGCGTGACAAAGCTGTAAAGAGTAGAAAAAATGGTACAATTGGTTAAGAAAGAGAAAATAAATACCCTCTTCTGCCTAGTCACGTTAGTACGGGAGGTTTACAAAACAAGAGGCAGGCAATAAAGTACCCTACGAAGAACCTGTATAGACTGCCGCGCAAGCGAAAGCAGAAGCTGTTTTATTCAAACAAGTAGGGATTTTTTTTAATTCGTTAAAAAACAATGATGAGGAGAATGAATTTCTCAAAAAGCAATGTGAATTGACTTGACTTTAATGAGAGTATCCTGGTCTTTAATTACTTGGCGAGTCCTGTCCATAAACTTAATGCAATGTTAAAAAACAATGATTTATTTCTGACAAACAAGTGTTTAAATTTTGAATTTCTTTTACAGTTTATAATAATAATGGAAACTTTTTATTTTTTCATCTGAACATATACAATTACAAACCTCACTAATCAAGGTAGTTTGCATTGGCTTGCCTATTTAACAAAATCAAAATTAAATATTTTACTAACAAAATCAATAAAGCGACAATAGTTCAGGGCTGGTCCATGGTTTATTTATACGACAGAATTTGTAGTATGTCGTGCGAATGATTTTGTTTGACAGTTTGGTTGAAAGCATGAGATCGTGTTTT
>RDPX01000134.1:766987-788268 GCA_003991215.1 Morbakka virulenta | reverse complement strand
AAAAAAGAAAATAGATAAACGCATGATATAAAATATATAGATACACAAAAATAATCTCCCCACATATACACACACTCACTCTCTCTCTCTCTCTCTCTCTCTCTCTCTCTCTCTCTCTCTCTCTCTCTCTCTCTCTCTCTCTCTCTCTCTCTCTCTCTCTCTCTCTCTCTCTCTCTCGTTGCACGTTGGCGATCATGGTTATCCACAGATTCCTACCTCTCATCATATGTACCAGATCTCCAGCTTTTACCTTTTCCTTCTCACTTGCTGATATACACTTTTTCGAAATGGCACTTGAGACTTTCCAGGTATGTTAATCTTTGTCTTCTTCTGCTTCTTTTGCCTTCAATACGACCTGTAAGGGTAAGATTTTCTAGTCCTTCCCATGTCCCATATACCTCATTTACCTGTCACGGATTGTTGTTGTTGTTGCTGACTATTCCCCTCCACCCACCAAAAGCAAGAAATCAGTAAATGAATGCATTAGAGCTAAAAATGACTAAAAAATAATAACTGCAAATCGCTGTTTTTGTTCGCAAAAATAGTTATTTCCTTAAACCATCGTGGAAAATTACTTTTTGTTTCTTTCTCGACAAATAACTCAAAGATATAACAATATACTTTTGAAGAATTTACGTATTCATGTAGTGTGCGACGAAACAGTAGATTTTAATGACACAATCAAAGTTTGGAAACTGAACAAAGGTTATGAAACAAGTAAACCTAATATTGATACAGGTCAAATTCCTGAGTGGTTTGTCACATTTGGGCCCCCACGTTATTCTTATTGAAATGGACTAAAATACCTTGGGTCAATAGCCAAAGCTCTTAATAAATAAACAATATGATAAAAAAAATACACAATGTTTCCACAAAATCGTTAAATTTGCTTTTATACTACATAAAACAATTTTGTACAAAAAATTACATATTGTTTCCACGGTTAGTGATAAAATCCATCTGCGGTACCATTTAAATGACCGAAATGTATTTACATTGCCATGTTAACAGGTAAAGATTTCTTCTTTTACAATAAATCACTTGCTTGCAATGTTTTGGTTCAGTCACTTCCTATCTCTTACAATATCACCCAACTACATACAGTACTGTTGGTACTATAATTGTTCATGTTTTAAAGTTGGTATATTGTGAATAAATGTTTCTGGATAATGAAGTACAAAATTTCTATTGTACCCATGTCACACTATTTCCAATCCAAATTCATAATAAACGTACAAAAAAAACCAACACTGGATATGAATTTGCAAGTATATTTAGTAAAATGTTCCTACTAAATCCAATTGTATCACCAATATCAGACGTTCAATAGAAGCAAACACCAGAGACATAATAATGAATAACAACAGAACAGAAATAATACCTCTAGTACAACAGTTACAACGAGAAATCAAAATCAGTAACTATGCCAACGTAATGTGTACCATCAATATAGTTAATTCCATTGACACTGTCTACGGAACTAGCAACAAGTAATGGGTGTATTGAGACTAGAAATAAGACAACAGTACACTTGACAAAATAACTACCAAGAAATACAATACGATGGCAACTAACACTGTCATAAATGATATAGCGGCCAAGCTAGAACAGTCAGAAACAATTTCGGTACAATGAGTTACGCAATGGCATTAACGGATTTTTCTTTCGTTTTAATAAATCCTATCCTCCCCACTTTCTAAATCTACTTCTAAATACATGTGAAGACTTATCAGTCTGACAATTTTAACGGGAAAACATGTAGGGCCCAGCATTCCCAACGTTCCTTTATTCAATAGCGCAAGCGTCTACGAGCCAAGAGACACAAAAGTTTATATCACTGACCCCAAAATCGATGGAAATGATACTATAGCCAACATAACTGATGAAATCACTATTTAAAACCGATATCTCCCATCCGAAAAAGCTGGTAATAGCACCATAACATTACTCTTATTCCTATCATCATCACAATCACCGATGTTAGCCGTGCCCCCAATATTTCAATTCTAATCATCATCCAATATCAACATCATTAGTCTTTCAAAAGGGACGAAAACACTAACAAAAAGAGACTTTCAATATCACAAATGACAATGGAATCAAAACATTATTTACTTTATAAACTAATGAGCATGAATTATACTGTTGTCTTCCAAAAGTTTTGGTTAGTATACAAAAATTAAAAAATTATGGAAGCCTCGTGGATATTGGAAACATTAAAAATCATGAAGGCTGCGGATAACATTATTGAGTTTCTGAAGAAATCGATGAAGAACTGGAATGTTAATTCAATTTATGCTAGTGAAGTTTCTCGGTAATGTAAACAATAAAAGAGGAATTTTCCAAGGAGGCAGCTTGTCCCCCCTACTTTTTGTCATATGAATGATTCCTTAAAGCTTAAAGCAAAATACACCCTTCAATCCGGTGAAGATGTGAATCACCTCCTTTTCATGGACGATCTGAAATTGTTCATAAAGAATGAGAGGTAAATAGACAGTTTGGCTTCTACAGTCCAAATATTTAGTAATACCATCAAAATAGAATTTGGAATTTCAAAATGTGGAGTGTTGATCATGCATAGAAGATCAGTTGACAGAAATAGAAGTAATGGAATATCACTGCTAACAACAGAAACAATTAAAATAGTTGATCAGAGTAGACAAAAATATCTTGGAGTCTTGGTATTTGACGAAATTATAGAAAGAGACGTTATTGAATGTTTCAAACAGGAATATTTTAGAAGGCTGAGGCTGGTTTGCAAGAGTAAGCTTCATGGAAGAAACAAGAAACAAAATTAGGGCATTGAATACCTGGGGGGGGGGGTTCGCTATTGAGATACGGCGCAGGAATTTTGCTTTGGCGGGTAAATGAGTAAATGAAATGGTCAGGATAACAAGAAAAATACTATCCATCAATAAAGAATTTCATCAAAAACGTGACAAAGACAGATTGTATGTTTCCAAGAGCAACGGAGGNGTTGATCAGAGTAGACAAAAATATCTTGGAATCTTGGTATTTGACGAAATTATAGAAAGAGACGTTATTGAATGTTTCAAACAGGAATATTTTAGAAGGCTGAGGCTGGTTTGCAAGAGTAAGCTTCATGGAAGAAACAAGAAACAAAATTAGGGCATTGAATACCTGGGGGGGGGGGTTCGCTATTGAGATACGGCGCAGGAATTTTGCATTGGCGAGTAAATGAGTTAAATGAAATGGTCAGGAAAACAAGAAAAATACTATCCATCAATAAAGAATTTCATCCAAAAAGTGACAAAGATCGATTGTATGTTTCCAAGAGTAAAGGAGGAAGAGGGTTAATAGGCTGCAAAGGGTGAGTCATGGCTGAAGAAAACAACTTTGGTTGGTATGTCGAGAAGCAAATTGAGCCACTGTTAAATGCTGTCAAAAAGAATGGCATAATCCAGACTGATAGTTCCTTGAATCCTTAAGACTTCAAGAAGAGAGAAAAAGACCAAAGTCTGAATTCCTGGAAAGTGAAGAAAACGTATGGACAATTTGTTAGAAAGTTGGAGGGAAATGATGTTGAAAATTCTTGGAAATGGCTAAAGTCGTGTGATTTGAAAGGGTTTACCGAGGCATTAATATGTAGTGTCCAAGAGCAAGCCACAAGAACGAATAGCATCAAGTAGTTCATAGAAAAGACTAGAGAAGCACCTTTTTGCAGGATGTGTGGTGAGAGAAATAAAAAAGTTTACCACATAATTAGTAAGTGTACTGTATTCGCAAGAAAAGGATATCTAAAGCGCCACAATAATGTTTGCAAATATATACACTGGAAATTATGTAAAAAGTTTTATTTTGAAGCGGCAACGAAATGGTATGAACACGAATCCAAGGGGGTGATGGAGAATGACTTATGTAAGATAATGTGAGGTTTTGTAATACAATGTGATAGAACAGTGATAGCAAGAAAACTAGACATCGTTGCAACAGATACGAGTAAAAAACTGACAAAAATTATAGATGTTGCAATACCTGGAGATATGAGAGTGCTAGAAAAGAACAGGAGAAAGTTCACAAGTACAGACCTCTTCGAGATTAGATTGCTCGACTGTGGAATTTGAAGAACATTCAAATTATCCCTGTGATCGTGGGTGCGTTAGGAACTGTCTCGAAAAACTTTGAAAGCTATGTTAAACAAATTGGATTAACGATGAAAGTAGAACATGCCCCAAAACAGCACTGTTAGGTAAAGCCCGAATCTTACGGTTGTTCCTAGGGCATTAAAGCTACAGGTGAAAGGGCTGTGATTCCATAGATGACAGGTAGCTATCTGGGATCACACCAATAACAGCCGAAGCAAATGAGAACTAAAGGTTTTTGACAAAACAAATCAAATATAATAACAATAATAAAAATAATAAAAATAATAATAATTTTAAAAAATGAATTAGTGTTATGCAGTGTAATGTGGTCTCCAGGTCTTAATACTGCTTTAATTATATCCTTTTCATTCTTTAGCTGACAAGGGTATAAGTGCCGAAAATGCGTGTCCAGTTTATAAAGGGTCCAAAAATACCCATTCAAATATTTATCTTTAATCTTTTTTGTGCTGCTTTGTCCCCTGTCATAATAAAACTGGGTAATACTATAAAACTATTATAAACCCATTGAATTTCTAACATAACTTGCCAAGTACTTTACTTACCTCACGTAAATGAAATACAATCAAGTCGTCCTGATGAGGACTGGTTGAAATTTTCTCAATGTGTGTTGTATTGATTCTATGCAATGGTTGCAAGTTCTTCGGATTTAGTACCATAAGCTCTGTCTTACTAAGAAGAAGGATCTTTTGCACTTCCTATGTACGGACCAAGATAAGAAAAGCTCAGAAAATCATATCAATGACATAAAAAAAGACCTAATTTCATACAAATAAATGTAAGAAACCCCCAACCGATCTATATTCTTAATTTTTTTCTGCCAAAATACCAAAGGTATAGCATAACTTTTTTAAAGCTCAGACTAAAAAGCAAAGTAAAATCACGATCTCAGGAAGCACCCTAGTAAAAAATAAACAATTATTAAAGTGAAAAAAAAATCGAGGATGAGTTTACATGGCACTAACGGTTAAATCTGGTTTAACTGGTTGGCAAGGCAAGCTCAGTAATGTGGTAATATACAGATACTGTAATTCAGACATGTAATTTAGATTGAGTTGTAAGCGTGCCTCTCCAAAATGTGTTGTAGGGTACTTAATATGTTATAGTATCTAAACTTCTTTGAATACGTTAGCCAAAACTGCAAGAACTATTACACAAGTCCACGAAAATGTGCACATCTACTACAGCAACAAATAAACTGGATTATTTTGCTCCATATACTTCCATATTCTTTTCCAATAGTTCAGTCGACGGGAAATATTCTAATATTTAAATGAAATGCCAACGTAAAACCGTTAAATATTGGGCTAAACGCATGGAATTTTTTAGTTTACTCTACAAAATGGGCAAGTCAACGGAGAGCTTTTCTACAAAGACAGAATTTGCCAGATCTCACTTGTCACGAGCTTACTTTTATGTGTCTTTTATTCTGTCCATGCCTACAGAGGCATCAACAGGTGAACCAATGTTCCGGCTACCAGACCATCTTAAGGTCAGGGCATCTTTTAGTTATAATTGTGGGCTTATTTATAGGGATCATCTTTATTATTTCTTGACATCAAGAGGCTATATACAGTTTAAGGTATGAATTCCTTTTTTTTAAATTAGCCGTTAGAATTTAGTTGATGATCTGCCCATCGTCTGTGCACATAATCTCAGAAACAGTCTAGTTTTTGTTAAAAATTCTAATTGTGTCTTGGATACTTAACAACAGCTGTCAGTGATGTCGTTTGTAATGAAGGCTGGTTGTTGCAAATACTGGGCAGTTACTTACGGTGTACTTATCAACAAAGTACAAAATAACCAGAGTTATACTACCTTTGCATTACTTCTGTGTACTTTTGTCACAAGGTCGGCGAAAATTACGACGAGATTATTTTGAAACTTCGCCTTTGCTTTGTTCCATGCAGGTAATGCGTCCAAGTCCAGGTGGTCTCCTTTAAACTCAATAGGGACACTAAAATAAAATTTGAAAAAGGTGATCAATCTTTAAAACAGTTTCATTTTCTTTACATAAATGGAACATAAATGGTAATGATGAGTCACATAAGGCATTTTTTGAAAAAAATCAAAAGAATTATTGGTTTTAAACACACAAAAAAACCCTATAAGTAGCATCACGAAAACCCCTTTTTAAGTACCAACAACAGGCTAATGTACTTGCTCATGCATGCATAATAATCAATAAATGGGCCTCAATTTGTTTTTAAAGTAACATCATTAACTTTAAGCTGTTTTCCTAACTTTTAATTAAGTCTGCCTGATAAAAGTCGCGTGTGCAAAAACGGCAACGCCACGAACATTGTAATTCTAATCAAATAAATTTGGAGGATTTGTCAAGAGGTTGGCCAAGGATAAACCATTCAGGGAGATTCAAGCTTAAGTAAACAGGGCACAGTGAGGTTATTAGTTCTTCATTTTGTGGATTAAACCAGCGATAAAAGTTAAGCATCGACAAGAATCGCACTCAATAGAAGTTGATAATTTCCTATCCGAATTTACCTTTCCACATCCAGCCAACAGCTCAATTCATGCTTGGACTTGGAATTTAAGCCCCTTATCATGTGACCAAATTACAATAAAAACCAGAGCCACCCGACAGTACCTTTTTGAGTTTCGTGAGCTTAGCGAAACTTTTCTGAAACGTACGTATTTTAGGGTCTGCAGCTTATCAGTTAAATATATACATACGTTAAGCCTCTGTATCAGTGGCGAACTACATATATTTTGTCTAGATATTGAAACCTCATCAAACAACAAAATGGAAGGGCTGTTAATTGAAAAAAATATTAGGTGGTCCTTATTTGTAAGTGGAACCACATTTTCTAACTACTGTATCCTAAAGTTGGAGGGGTATATTCGGTGCTGAGCGCTTAGTTGAGAAATACAATAGTGGTTGTTTTCACTATTTCACTAATACGCTGGCATGCTCATGATTTTCGTTTATATGTTTTTTTTAAAATAAGGATACGTAACGGAATGCAACAATTAACTAAAATGCAATATCCTTTAATCAGAGGTCATTCTGAAATACCGTACATATGAAAAAAATTGTTTTCAGTAACATCTTAAATAAGTGTGAAATATATGGGGGGAAAACCACAAATATAAAAATAAAATCTTATTCATCCAAAGGTTCTGTGTGTTCTGTTAACTGTTAGCTCAAGCTTTTTTGTTAGAGTTCAACATCCTGATATACGAACGTGGTTTCTACAGTTGCTGTGAAGAATGACAGTTTGATTTGTCTTGGTAATTGGCCTTTCACACATGTTTTATTTTCTTGAGTGCTTCAGTGAAGTTTATACCATATTTAATACTAAATTTCAGTTTCTTATTAGATATGCACGAGTAAAATAAACTTTATGCGGCCAACTTTCTATAATCAAAAGGCCTAAAACTTCAACATCCCCATCACCCAGTCTTAATCTATACCTGGTGGCGATTTCCGGGATGTGAGTAGTGAAAAGTAAATTCACCCCCAAAACACAAAATGTATCCAAACCGCATTGGGATATGAAACTTAAGGCTGACAGGTACAATTAAAACGGAAGATCGAAAGATCTAAAAAGCCAAGTGGTTTTCCAAGTGGTGATTATTAGAACAGAAAAGTCAACAGAATTGAAAAAAATACCTTTCAGTGTATCCCTTCTTTTTATCTTTAAACAGCTCACTTGCTTGTAACTTTTCACTCAGAATTTTCTTCCTTGGTACCGTCAACTTTTTGCGGTACATAGCACACTAAAAAAGTAATTTCAAGTTGACGGTTCAAAAATAGTATACAGAATAATAAAAAAGTGAAAATTATACCTCTATGTACTGAATTTGAACCACCAACTATGGCTATTATAAGCACAAGCTCTATCACCTGAGCTATCGCAGCTCCTCTTTCGCCAGATCATTTCTACAACCATATTTGTCACCCTCTATCTTGATTACCTTATTTTCACATGAAATATTCCAAATTAACAGAAAACAAAACCACTCTCAAAAAGATGTTATGCAACTGGAATAAATTTAAGACTGAAAACACCACCCTATATACAGTAACTCTTAATTTATACAGCTCCAATGCTGATACATCATATCTTTAATATTATTTAATAAGAAACTGACATTCCGTTTTATTTTCAATTTTAGTTGGAGAATACGAAATGTTTGCAAAACAAGAATAGAGAAATTTATACCACATAACTTACACAATGTGTGTACGTCATATTAGGTTTGGAGACAAGGTCCAAAACAACGGCAACCAACATCAAATATGTATGAATAAGTTCCATATTTTCGGGTATATAAAAAGCAAGATATTTGTAATTCAAATGTAACTGCCTGGTTACCACACGGATTTCACAGCCTCTGTCTTAATAAAATTCCCTATATAGTACTTTGACTGACAAACTTAAAGTTGAAATGAAATAAAATAATACTTAATAGGAGAGGGATTCAGTGTTTTCCATGGTTACCTCTCTTGTTGTGCTGCTGCTTCGAGTTCACTGCAGCTTTTTCATCCAAGCTGTTATGGCGTTCTTCGTAACAACATGTCTACCAATATTTTTCGGTATTTCCCTGCTATCTTAATAAATTTTCTGTCTCTGTTTTATATCGAGTAGCTGCTTAGTCAACCATTGGGTTCAACCATTTGGGAAATTTTCCACCATGGTCGAGTGTCAACGTTGTAGACATCCCAAAGGGTGCTGCACAGCAGGCTATTATGCTGACACTTCACTGTTGCTACTTTTTTTAATGTCTAGTCAGAATGGTTATACAACTTTCAAAAACCGGTTTCTATGAAACCTCCGTGGAAGTCATATTTTTAATTTTGATGTCATTATCTCTTATTAATAGCTACTTTTCATATATCTTCAAATATCTTCATATGCACTAAAAGCAATTCTCAATCATATTTTGTACACGTGGATAACAATTTACTCTTTACTTCCACTCTTCATCGATCACGTACATGTCTTAGTACCTATAACAAGATAATCAAAACTGGCAGAAAGCAAATGATTTTTTGCTTTCGGTACTTTATCAACGGCACGTAAGTGCTCATATCTAATACCTGCACTGGCTATGACGATTTGCGGTCATTTTTATTCCACATTTTTAGTCCCTTAACCTATTGCTAATATATATTTGCCAACGATGTAGTTGCCGTTTTCAGGCATTACAAATTTCAATGCTTTGCACGCATATCCTGTTGAATATATTGGAGTTTTTTCGCGCTGTGACTAATGAGCTCAATATCCCATCAAGTAGTACAGATACAGTGGCAAGTTACTTCATGACTTACCTACTTTTTATTAAGTATAATACAGTGCTCTTTAACATGCTTACAACATGCTGCTACTTTTTTATATCAAATATTATTTAAGTTATTTAAATATTAGTGTTAAAGACATTTAAAAAGAAAATCTAGATGTATACAGTTGCGTGTTAAGAAACTGGTCTTTTATTAACTCGCTTAACATTAGATCATGGTGATTATTGTGAAATAGTATCTTCTATTGTCAAGTTTGCTCTTAATTTTTAAACCTTTTAGTGATATTTAAGTAACGACATCTGGGAAGTCGCAAATATATTAAGACTACTTCTTGACCACAGACACGTTACGAGAAACATTTGTGCAAAACCATTTTGTGCCCGAAATAATTTCAGCGAGCTATGTTTCCCCGAAAACGATTTTTCATGCGCACAATTTCTAAACGCGGAGTCTCTAACATCACCAAAAGTGTAAACGTTATAAGTTACTAACGCAAATCTTTTCCAGAAAATTTTTGCACAAGCGAATACAGCTGGGTACATTTATTTACTTTTCATTCTTCATCCTTGCAGTGAGCCCTAGTTAAAGCTGAGTACTTTTCCCAAAAAAATCTCAAAATTCTACAACAGTTACAACAAGGCACATGGAAAGAGCTTTTATACAACTCATTTTAGTTGTTTAGGCTGAATACTTTCCCTATTTAAATTTACGAAAACAATTAAAAAAATCATTTGGTGCTTTAAACAAGACACTGGATAAAAAGTAAAAACATACCCGCCAGGCATGATGAAGTTTTCTTAGTCTTTCAGACGGCTCACTGTACATTTTTGATACAGTCGGCCATCGATCGTCTAGTGGTGATTGTGATGGTAGATTGTTTTTTATTTTCATAAGAAATCGCACTGCCTAAACGAAATAATTAAAAACAGTGTTACATTTCAACTCTAGCATATAACTAAACAGCACTTATTTTTTTTACTCTTACATCCATAGCACTTATTTTGTTTGTTTGTATTTGTTTTATTGATATTTTGTTGCTACTCCTGAAATTGATGCTGACTCTCAATGTTTCAAACTCTCAAAATTTGACTGCATTTTTCACACACTTTACTCAGGTGTTTCTTAAGTCTATTAAAATTTTTTCAAAATGCGTTAGTTCTGACTGTTCTGAAAAGTGTGTAATGAAAATGGGTTTTTTTACTAAACGAAGCAATAAACTGAAAAGTTTGACAATTTCAAAAAACACTATCTGCTCAATTCAAAAGAAAACAATACATCACAACTGAGCAAACGGACACATCCTCGCCCAAACGGAGGAGATCATTGTGCAAAGCGGCCAACAATACCTCTCGACATACCTTCATGTACGCACATGTAGACATGAAGCTTTAAAAATGGAGCAAACGTGTACAAAAGGGATTTCATTACTATTCGTTTAAAAGACTGCCAAATTTCACCTGTTTGCACCTATCTGCTTAGTTTAATGAAAAGATGACATGTACTAGATTAAGGTAAAGTGACGTCACGGTCATTCTTAGCAAGCGAGGAAACGGTTCTTGCTCTCACAAAAACAATTGACCGTTAGGTGTCTATCGTTGTACATGCGAGCTTTAATCAATCGCCTGTTTACAGCATTTCTGCGTTTTATGATCCCTAAGTTGGAACAAGTTGGAATACACGTTAGTATTCAGTTTCCATTCGTTCCTGTGAAATTACAGTAAAATGAATATTGCTGTTGGGCTTTTATCTTAAAGTGAGCCTGTCATACCTCGTTACATATAAAATCACAAAAAAACAACTTTTTATTTCATGTGTAAAGTTTTCCAACTGCTTTGGGGTTCACACCCATGCGTATATAACCTGGGTCTGCTAAATTTAACCCGCTTTCTCCAAGGTCTGTTTAATTAAATCAAGCCAATTTTACTTTCTTTCACCTCGAAA
This sequence comes from Morbakka virulenta, assembly GCA_003991215.1. Classification (NCBI taxonomy): domain Eukaryota; kingdom Metazoa; phylum Cnidaria; class Cubozoa; order Carybdeida; family Carukiidae; genus Morbakka; species Morbakka virulenta. The sequence continues at coordinate 776,940 of RDPX01000134.1, read as the reverse complement.
TTTAATGCCCTTTTTATCTAGACATTTTTCTCTCTACGCTCCACAGGTCAAATCCATCTGAGTACAAATGCAACCACATATAGACGTATACAATCTATTAAGGCTGTATCACTCAATTTTTAGCAAAACAATAGCGATTGATGTAAAACCTTAGGTTGTTAAGGAAATCACGTTCAAACGGGGGCCAAATTAATTGCTTTTAAGTGCTCTACATTGAATTACACAGGTAAACCGTCTTTCAAACAATCAATTAGTCTTTCTTCAGATGCAAACCTTATATTTCATTATTCACCGATTCTTTCTACACAAACCCATCTATTCAAGTTTCAAAATGGTGTATTTCGTCATTTATCGGTAGTCAACAGCATTCGCTCATGTTGTAGCTCGTATCCGAACTTTACATACCTTAACACCCAAAGAATTTTCCTAATTTGAGTTGATATGTCTTACCGTGAAATAATGATGAGAAGTGCTCTTTTAGTCATAGTTGGAGGGCTGATCTGATAGTAGTGTTTCGGCAACGGTTCACCATTTCTTGCATTAAGGAAAAGCGTCTTAAAACGTAGTAATGACAATGACGTTGTTTTTCTCTTTTCAATAACGCAAAAAATCATCAGAAATTCTTACGTTTGCAGACCTATGAATTAGCATATCGTATTTTTTACTCTTGAAATACGCCAGACATATTCGTACCTCCTGCCTTCATAGACATAAAAACTACCTTTACACAGGAATATCTGTAGGTCTTTTGTTACTGTAGGGCTTTTAAAATTCCATATAGCTTCCCTTTTCAAGTGGTGGAAAACGTTTTCCGTTATTCTTGACACATGCTAACACCGTATTTTTCGGTACACCATAAGCTGAAGATGCATTTTGTTCAATAAGCCTTTTTCTATATCTGTAGGTGCTTGAAAAATCTCTTTTAAGGGATTTTACAACCCTGCTTACATTTACGTTCAACAAACATCGTTGCAGTTTTTCTTTTGTTTAATGACAAATTTCAAATTCCTATCTATAATATATTAAAGGAAAATTATGAAAAATTCAATAATTATCGAATTATTTCTTCATCAGAGGAAAAGTAATAATTCAAGGAACGGAATTCAAGGTGTAGTCTGATATGATCAGATGACATACTGACATGGTAGAATGGAAACAAACAAACAACAACAACAACAACAACATGCAAACCCACAGCAAATTCGCAATATTCAATTATTGACTACTAATGTTATTAAAACTCTTGCGATTTTAGTCCCAACAGATGATCAAAGACCATTTCTATCACGGAAGAGTAGGGTTGTGTTTCCCGTGCATACTGCGGTTCTCAACGGTTCAACGGTTCTACGGTTCTCAGCCAGAATGAAATTCACAAATAATTCAAGAAATTGTCTGCACTGTTTCCTGCTCGTGTATTTATTCAATACTGTAAATAAAGTAGTTTTACTCTTTTCTTTAAATTATAAAGGCAGAATATTTGAAAAAGAGGATCCTATTTATCGTTATAGGCCCAACAAAAACAGTCGCAATGGTGGGTATCGAACAATTGGCATAATTTATGGAGCTTCAGATTTTGTTTAGAAAAGAGCAAGTTTGAAATTGTCAACATATGAAAAATGGATCTCCGCTCTATGTATGACATTGATAAACATTTTCAAATTGGCCAAGTACATCGAGAACAAACAATTGCTTGCATCTTATATGGAGTGGGCCAGTTGATTGATTACCGTTCAACAAGCTTCCAGCTTCTTTTGGGCTGGAAAGAAAATTCACTGGAAAATAACTTTGTACGAAGAAAACTGATTTTTCTGACTTACGTGTGCAAACTACAACCATTAATAGTGTTACGTACCAAGCACTGCCGTATAAAATGTACAATTTTGGGTCCTGCATACTTCCTCAATTTCTTGCCATAAAGCTTTCTTGCCTAAAAATCAAATAAAACACCAATGTAACGATGTGTAGAACTTAGGTAAAACTGGAAAACTGCCATACTCAGACCATATTGTGTTTGGTACATGAAAGGGAGTTATGATAGGCAGATATGATTAACTGGCAAATGTGGCCAAGATGACAAATAAAAAGAGGTGCTAAAGCTTGCAATAAAGATAACAAGCCTGTGCCCTGTCGCCCAAGCCACAAACATAAATAAGTCTAAACATTTAACAAATATTAAATTGTCACATAAAGCAACAGGACTTATCAATGGTAAAAGCACTTTTATGCTCACTCAACAGTGAATAAATGCCATAGATGAGTTTATTCAAGCTCATCCATAGTTAAGTATAAATTCCTTCGAAGGAACATAAAAACATACATCATAGCCCTGTACAATGACCAGTCATTGTCTGAAATACCGACGATACCTGCATTTTGCTCTACAGATCCTCTTCATCAAATTTTTTCTGGGCTTCGTTATTACTTACTTCTTCACAATGTCGGCACCCTCCCAGCATGGCATTTATTAGCAAACCGGCAAATCGATATAAACGCTAGTAAAGGTAGAGAGGGGAGGAGGAGCGTGATACAGGTCTTTTGTACCTGATTTCAATACCTTGGTTTGTATGTGGGTGGGCTTTTACGTTGGGGGGGGGGGCATGACAGGATCGTAAGGGTATATCTATGAATTAGCCTATACGAGGCCAGGTATGTCTCATTGGCCCTTAATTTAATGGTAAATAGTATCTCTGCAATATAGTTGCGGCTGATGTAAACACTTGCCAAAATTTAAGAGACTAGTGTCAAATTGTATTAGATGGTGGAGTAATGCTGATGATAATTCTGATGACGCTCGTGGTGTTTGTACTTAAAACATAATAACGACAACGATCATGGTCATAATCTTGATATTGTGAGCATTGGTGTCATTTAGTAGCAATATCGATATGGCAGACAACAGTGGTAAAAAAGAGGTGCTGATGATAATCTTTGTGACGTGATGGTGGTGATACTGGTCAAGGAATGGTGATAGTAGATGTGGCCCCATTGGTAATAGCAGTGATCATTATCACACTGTTGAAAAGTGTTGGATTATTTCTAATGATAATAGTATCGACACTAAACAAAATGATGATGGGAAAATAATTTCAGTTAATAAAACGCTCAAGATTCAGGCATTGTTGATACAGTATTAGTAACAATTTATTCAACAAACGAAGAGAAGAAAGAACTATGGTAGGCTAATGAGCAAAAAACGTAACTGACGAGAGGTGAAAAAACATGAGAGAAAAAGGAAGAAAACTATGCATCTTGACGGCCATTTGGCTGCTAGTCATTATAGAACTACATCTAACATTTTCATCAATTAGAAAAGTTTGGGTCAAAAGTTGAATATATTTTATGAAATGCAGCAGGGAAAAGACATACTCTGTTTGCTTTGAAATACAGCATTATGGAGTATGGAGAAATGCACAATATATTACTTCCTCTGTCACCTGAAACAACATGTCAGCATCAATAACTGCTTTAACACAGAAACAGTTCAATTTCTGTAGCGTTATATCATTTACTGAAGATACCATTATAAATCATTCAAAGGTACTGGTCATGTTGTCAAGCTTGACTGTTTAACTTAAGTCTGTTGCAACAGGGTAAAGATAAAGTACAATGGAAAATGTACAATTGGTCTAACAAATGGGCTAGCAAAACCAATCCAAAGTAAGATATCTATCAAGCCCTAAAAAAAACTCACCTCGTAACCTCTGACACAAGACTGAATTTGTATCACAGCGCCCTTTATTTTCTTATACTTTTTCTTTTCCTATATGTAAAAAATTAACAAAACAAAAAAATAATAAAACTACGACTGATAAAAACAGAAATCTTGATCAGTTCTGTACTGACAACTTTAGCTAATCATAATTAGTATGATGATTAATATTGCTGGTTATGTTGATATTTTTGTACTTTGGAACGATAGGCACAACCAAAAGAATGGCGAATTAGAAAAACAGGTAATAACAAATACATATTAAGGGTGACGGATTAAAGCACTGCTTTGGCTAGCATTGATTAATAACCACACACAAACACACACGTACATAGCTACTGCCCCTATGGGCAACTATTACCGAACAACTAAGAAAAATTTAGAAATTCGGCATCAAATGGAGATCGTATATATTTAAAGAAGGAAAATGTATTGGTATTTTACCTAAAAGTAGGTGTATGTAAAGTATGATGTGGAGGGTTAAATCATCCACGTAATTTAAAGGGAAACCGAAAAAATAGAAACTGATAAAATACACAACATTTCACATAATCCTGTCATGAAATGTCACAAACGACCCAATAACGACAGCCATACCAAAAAACAGTAACCATAAAAACTTTAATAATAAACTTTGCCAAAAAATGCATCAGACAATTACACATTTCAAGCAATTATCATTGTCAGCAAATATTTAATACAAGATGTAGTGCTGAATATATACAGTGGAAACAATTCTAGTTCTCTTCTGTTTGTCGACATACGTGATGCACGTTTGGGTGATCATGAACATCTAGCGATTCCGATTGCGAGCTGAGCTAAACATTTCCCAAAGTGAATTCACCCCTGCATAAATTTTTCGTTCTATCCGTTAATATGACTTGTTCTTTTCCTCTTGCTACTTTACCGTAGATTCTTCCATGTAATCCACACTATTCCAAAGTAGGCCCAGGAAACCAGGATAATAACACAGCATAAAATATTAACGGTAATACAGCATTCCAGCAATGAAGAGTATACGAAGCCCGAAGTGAGTGCAAGACGCATCAATGCCAAGCAAGGGAGTAAACAGTTAGATAGCTACAATCAACGCATGACATTATACATAAAATGCCGTAATCAAATATACAGAAATTTAAACCCTGCCTTTTCCCTACCTACCAACATTCCTAATTCTATTGATAGCTAAGGCAGTAATACCTTAGTTATACGAAAGCGTAAATTGTTTAAACAACCCAAGAAGTTTACGTTTTCAAATCAACAACAAAAAGGTGACGGGAATTCACCACGGAAGGCAAACATGTTTGAACACAGGCTTCCTGGGGTACAAGCAAAGATTTAAATCCCTAGCGACTGTAATTTTAAGTAATGATACAATAACATCATGGGTGTCAGCAACATACTTTTTTCTTTCTCCTTACTGGGTGAAAAAATACCAATCCTACAGTCTTTAAGCATACAAAAATATCAAAAACAATTACTTTGGAAACAATATCACACCCTAAGAATCAAGTGGGATTTTGACAATATCTTGCTTGCTTCCCTCTGGAACGATACACACGTTTTACACACTGGCACTAACTGGGAACGACTACACTAAGTCGGAGAACCGGCTCGCATATGTCCGTGTGAGCTGAACTCCCAATCTGTTCTTGCTAAGAAAACCCTTATTATATTCTTATTATACATATTTGTATATATATGTATATCAATACTGTGGACAATGACAACAAAAAATAGCGATATCTGCGTGCAGTGTTTAGGGACGTTTAGCATGAGCTACTTTGATAACTTGGGAGAAAACACAGCGCTCCTTCACTTGTAACAAAAAAGTCTATGTGTACGAATAGTTATTGGGCTCACTTAATACTTGGCAATAATTTGAATCGTAGTAATGGGCAGCTTTTCACAAAAGCTGGAATGGCTACTAAAAATCTGTAAATATATACAACTTTTATTAACTGTAGACCGTAATAAAATTTTCATGTGCAAACAAACAGGAATTTAGACTTTCTTGTGTTCTATCCTATTTTTACTCTATCAGGATAAAATTGAATAAGAAAAGACAGAAAATGTTGAGCAGTTTTAACACAGAAAGAACATATTCTATCTGCTTTCAATAGCGTAGATATCCATTATTGCGTGTGCTGACAAGGTAAAAATTGTTTTGACAAAGTAAAGTAACACCATACATACTCTGTACATTCTGTACTGGCTGGCAATCTTGATTTGGCTTGCACGCATCTTCTGATACTGGAGGAATAATGCAAACACTTATAACAACAATTGACAAAACGCATTTTTCTTCACCTCTCATGTATCTAAGGTAAATTAGAAATAACTACCGCACTTTACATACCGGCATCTGAGAAGCAGAAACCAATTTGGGTGTAGCCATCTGCTTGTAAAAACCTATTCGTGGTATTGATACATGTGCCTAGTGTCTTCTTCCGTCGGTTTCATACTTAATCTTGTTTCCTGTTTCTTCGTGAGTTCTTGTAGTAACATAATAACATATGGTGGCATCTTTATTAGTGTTGTTGTGTTTGTTGTAGATGGCTTCTGTTACTGAAAATGACAATCTCTACCTGAAATTCAGTAGCAACAAGCATTCTTAAATATCAAGGCGTTTTCTCGATATGATGATTGTACTGAATATGGTATTCTTCCACCTTCTTTCAGCCCTAGTTGCTGTACTTATTGCTTTCAGTTTCTTAAGTCCCATTGGTTAGTGTCCCCAGCAACCAAAAAGCATCAAAATAACCTTTATCCCATAGTTGCACAACTTTCTGATCCCTGCCCACATTCCCTCTCACTCTTTTAGTTGCTTTTACAGAGCTATTACATCCAAATACGGAAAGCACAATCGATCAATAACGCTAAAGCTGGTCTTTGACTACTATGTCTAGTCTGTTTTGTTCGGTAGCCTGATCGATCTGGTTTATAAAGCCCACACAGTGGTGAAATTTTTATTTCTTATAAAGTGTTCAAGTTCGTCCTTGTACCATTTCAACTTAATACGGAATGAGTTCACTCTTCCCCGAACAAGTTGGGCCGTCGTATAAAATCTTCCTGAACAAGCTTTTAACACCCATTTATTAAATCAATTTACTTTCCTCAGTTAAAAAGCACATTATTTACTTTTGTCTCCTACTGCTATTTGCTATTTTTTCTTTGACTAAGTTTGTGCTTCGGGCTATCCTCGTCCACGGGAACAAATGACTTTCAGTTTCATTTTTATGTCTCGTTCCACTGCCACGACTTGTATCTCCACCTCCCTCATTACTTCGCTTTGTTTGTAATACTACCTATGGAGAACCTTTACCATCAGATCCGATTTTTTTCTGAAAATCCAATGGTACTCGGTGGTATCAAACTTAATCAAGATAGTTCCTACGATAGCGAACAGCCTTCCGACTGTAAACCTGAGGGCAACGACACATTTCATTACTTGACTCGCAGCATTTCTAAAGCACACAAAATTGACATTCGTAGTTGTTTCTAGATACTTTCCTGCGGTTGAAAACTTCAAGCCTGCAAATCATATTTCTTCTTTCCTCTTAAACTCAGGTCAAAACTGCACTACACTATTAAGTAATTTTTAAGCTGACAACAATCGATTGTAATAAGCTGGTCCTCCATATTCAAAGAGCATAACTATAATCACTGAAAATGTCTGAATGCCTTAACAGTCCGCAATACATAATAATCTACACTTAAAGTGATGTCCATCGGTATGGTCGATTACCTGAAGTGAGAATAGCATGTCTATCGATTAAGACGTAATTATGACCCTTGTACGGTGGAATAATTCATCTTGCATTAAAAATTTAAGAATTCAAATCATTAAATATCGTTGTTCAAACGAATACACGTCAGGATAAATGCCAGAAATTAAATAAAAACTAACACTAAATTGGTAACAATGAAAACGTGCATAAAATGACAAAAATGAAAAATATTGTTTTTCCGCCACTAATGTCTGATGGGAAGAAGAGTCAAAATTTTCCACACGATATTATCTAAAAATATGAGGACCAAAAATTTGAATCGTGCATCTATCTTCATACTAACATTGTTTTGTTTTTTTTCCAATAGGTTTTATTATCAACTTCATTTTTTTATTATCATATTGAAATAGCAAAATATGTGAAAACCATTTTTTATTAGTAACAGTAATAATAAATATCAATTTCGGCCAAGAAGCCCATACCGTCTTATGGAACTTATCAAACAGTCCATGTAACGGCACTGGGCAGCTCTAACAAGGACGTCAAACCCCACTCTGCGACATTTAAGTAAAAATGTCGTAGTATCAGTTTCTTTAGGGTTCAGGTTAAAACCAACAACAATGGCTAGAAATAATTGGGAAAATTCCTCCGGGAATTTCCATAAATTTCCGAAAAAATATAGCCCACTTGGAATTCGTACAAGCAAAACAGAACCTACATCAAATTCCCCTCTATTACAGTCAAGCCATAATAGCTTTGGACTGAAACTGAAACAATCATCAAAGATAGAAACACAACAAATAATGTTATCAGCTATCTGTGTGATTCAAGGAGGGCAGTAAACGCTCACCTCAAGTAAACTTTCTTTCGAGTATGATCTTCCAAAATCATGACTAAGTACATTAAATTTCATACTAGTTAAGTGAAATGACACAGGCCTTTCTATTGTGTCGCTCTTTCCTACAGTTCCGTTCTTAAATTTTCTGGACGATAAAGGGCTAAAATTGCCCGGTAACTTCAGTTGAGTAATTTTATTGCTTTGTTGCTTTATCGACAGTTTTATCAACTTCTCCGCCATTTTAGTAAAAAACTAAAAGTTAAAATATCCTTCTCCAAAATCAAGTTAAACAGATACAACTATGTAAAATCCACCTTGTGTCTTGCGACGAAACCTCGCATAGTTTTCTGAATCAGGACCACCAGATCAATTATTTTCTCTTTACGCTTGTGTTCCAGATGAAAAACCTATGAAACGACAAAACCATTATTTATACAGTTAAAACCTACAGGAAACTCATAATTAATATTTAAGGTCTAAGACCAGTGTGTTCAGTGCCGCCTGAAGAAGCACTTAACATCATCACCAATCAATCATATTTGAAATACTTCAGCTCATTTTATTGTCAGACCACAAAAACAACACTAACTACCTATTCCTGCCAGATGCAAGAAAACGAAGTTGACAGTCAACCAGTGAAAATCCGTTTCTACCGGCAGTTGAATGGTTTCACTGGTCAACCAAATTCTGAAAAAGCCGAACTTAATTTAAAAGTGACAAGAATACAGTCAACTTTTAAACTGAATCCTGTTAAACAATGAATTGATAAAAGAATAAAATCAACCTCAACAAAAATATCACCTTTTGCCAAAACTTACCTTTCATTCTCGTGAATAAAATATCATAAAATAATTTCAATTTTTATGATTCAATCTTTCTACCAAGTAATTTAAAACATTCATTTGGTGGGTAGTTCAATCATTGCTCCAGCAAATATCTGCTTAAAAATTCAAAATAATGACCTAACTGATCCCAATGCAAAAAACACTTCTAAAAATTTGTTTTTCGGTTGTAAGTTTCTTTTTGTTTTGTATGCAATTTGTGTAAGACTAAACAGCACATGAGAAACAACCGTTTTCTAACTGATACCAAATATACTTGGGTATAACATATGGCTTTAACATGCAGAATGAGAAGTCCAATCAATTGTAAATGCATTATGTTATATATTTACACTATTTGAATAGTCTATTAGCCAGCCTTACTCATGTGTTTTATATTCTCCACGCTTTCCTATTTCCAGAAGTACTATGTATGGTCTCATTTTAACTTGGCGCTATAGCGTAAAATTGAGACATTAAAGCAACGATATTGCAACTGACTGTTGTAAGTTGCAATATCAAAATATTGGTGTCATGATTAGTTATTCGCAAATGTTTTTACTTTTTTACATGTGTGAACTATGTTATTATGCTAACTATCCACGTTGTTACTACATATGTTCAATATTATTTTCATTATTTTCCTGTTTCTCTTGGCTCGATCATACGCATAGTATGTAATATAGAGAACAAACTATTGAATTGCTATGGATGCTTTTACTGGAATTCATCGAGGGTAAGGCTTTCATATATATATATATATATATATATATATATATATATATATATATGTGTGTGTGTGTGTGTGTGTGTGTGTGTGTGTGTGTGAGGGATATATGTTGAGATTTCTGACT
>RDPX01000134.1:744852-766923 GCA_003991215.1 Morbakka virulenta | reverse complement strand
TGTGTGTGTGTGTGTGTGTGTGTGTGTGTGTGTGTGAAGGACATCTGTTGAGACTTCTGACTTCCATGAGCAGGGCCACCTAAGAGTTCTGAAACTGGTCGAAACCGGTCAACGTATCTGGAGATTGCACCTGTACATTACATCCTTGTGTTTATGTATTAACTAAAATCGGGACATGCAATGGCTCTCTGATGTTATCACAGTCTGACTTGTCAAGAACTTTTCATCATAACATGCCGACATTGCAATTGTTTATGTGTCGTAAAATGCAAGGGTGCATTTTCCTGGCAGCTGCTGATCAGTTCAGACCAATTCTAGGTATTATCAGTACGCCTTGTCACGATCTGGAAAATGTCTCACAAAAAGATAATTAATAACTATCAAGTCGTGTACATTATTACAATAATATGAAGAATGAGAGAACTGTAAATTTAGTGGGTCCTTCAGTTTCAGCCGTCAAAAAAGATAGAAAAACTAAGAACATAATCCAGCGCCAATGATCTTTGAAAGAAACTGGATCCAAGTACAAAGACCAAGTATTAGAGCACAATAAACATTAAATTCCTAGCTCATAAATGTATTTATATCTAGAACTACATGGCGGGCTATCCTTCAGATATAATAAGTGAACAGTCTACTTCGCAACACAGTAAAAGTGGTCAACCAGCAAACTCATAACAAGTCAATTGCATTGTCACGCTCTCATTTAGCATTCCAGCCTGCCTCTCGATTGTTAGGTGAGTTCATTATTATTATTAGCATCAATATCAACTTTTTATCATCAAGGCCTTTTATTATTCCTGTCGCAAGTTCTTTAGGTGAATAATTAACCAACTACTCAGTAAGTTTGACGAACAAAAACGTGTTATGCAAACTTTTATATACGCAAGAAAAACTATCAGCAAATGAAAAAAGCTCTTACATACTGACATAAAAAAGTTATTTACCGTCGTTGGGTCACGAATGAAAAGTTTCGTCTTTCCAAAGGCACACTGTGGCTTTCTAACGTTGCACTCCTAAAAACACAATAAATATTTGAAAAAACTCAAATAACATAACTTTTACTTGACTGCGCTAGATTCGTCTCCTATATTTCTAAATAAAATTGTTATGCTTATTAGAATAGAAAAAAATGTAACGCAAAGGAAGGCTTTCAAAGGAAAAATGTCTGACAAAAGAGAGAAAAGAAAAATTAGTGCTGAAATAAATAAAGTAACTTGAACAGCAACTAGCTTAGGGAGTGGGATTGAAATGGAAATAGCGTCCTGAAAATCTAACATGTATACGTTACAACATTCTTATCTGATCTAAGATATAGCCTTAAAGGCAAATTTGTGCCTCAATCGACAGGTATCTATCACTATTAATGACGATCGTAGTTGTTCAAGTTGCACGTCACATACACAATTGGTTAATCAGCCTTGTTGCCAAATCAATTTTATCGCGTTATATTGAGTTCTACGTTTACTAAGAACTGCTTAGGCCTAATATAAAAAAAACTTTAATGGATTCTTCATGGGAAAATCTGGGAAAATCTAACAAGCCGACGAATCAAAAGAGAAACATGAATTATATAATTAGATAAATGAAATAATAATTAAACATAAATTAGATAATTATCTAAGGCAATCTCATTCTTACCCCTCCCTAGATGCTTAAGTTATCACTTCGGTCTTATTCAAGGCTGCAATTAATTAAATGTCCCGACGTCGCTCTTTGTGTTCCAAGGGTTCATAATGCCTACAGTCATTTAATATTTTGTTATTCCATACACCTTCTGATTTCACAAAGGATTCCTCATGACAAATTCTTGCGACAAAAAACTGAATACTTAGGCCTGCATTTGAAACTAGGATCCTCGAGTAGTGACCAAGGTAATTTTTTGCTGCAAAGACCTCTCTCTGCACACTTAGTTTGTGCTATAGTGCTACTGTCTCACAAAAGTATTTTGATCTCGTATAAACATTTGTTTTCCAGGTCCCAATCGAAAACAGACTCGCTGTGACGCCTAAAAAAACTATGACCACTTAAATGCATTTTCACGGAGAAGTAACATTTAGTCAATAATTAGAGGAAACAAGTCTACATGTGCCAGAGTGCCAGCGTGTCAACATAGAAATCTAGCATTTCATGAGCCTGCCTTTGTAAACATGAATTCTGGTACAAATCTGGATGAGTACTGACCAAAAGTACTTATCTAAATTTTGTCTCGGTACCAGTTTTCAAAAAAACTATTCTACTAGCTTCTTCCCTCGTACATCAAAACTTTGGAAAAACTCTTTCTTTTTTCTGCTTTCCAGATGAGTATGATCACACATCTTTTAAACATCATCTTATTTCGTTTCTTTAATTTCCCTTCTTCTTGCCCTCTCTTTACCCCTAGAGAAGGTAAGTGATTGCTCCCGGACTTGCAAGGGATTAATAATAATGAAAAAATTAACAACCCTCAAAAAGTAAGAAGAGATCCTTTATTTTACTTTATTATAATGTTCAGTTTATGCACTGTTGCTACGAATGTAGTTCGCACACCCTGGCAACCTCATTTTCACAAAGTTCAAATCCAAATAACTACTTTTTTTTTTACTATTACATCTTGTCAGACTGGCCCTACCTACAGATGCGTACAATTTCACGATACGTTGTATTAAAACTATTCTTTTCAACACAGCAAAAACTCAATAGGCACAATGTCCCATTAACCTTAATTCTTCCACACCACGGGTAAAACCCTTGGTGAACACTTCCAACTACCAGTTCTTCTCTCAACTCTTTCCGTTGCGCCAATGCTGATAACGGTGAATTTCTCTATTGAAGCCATTACAGATAATTTTACCAACACTCAAAATAAGCAAACCTCAAGAATAAGTTTAACTCCTTCAGCAGGATCCTTTCTCCAGTTTGGCCAAGTCTGTGGACATAGCATTTTGTACCTGAAACGGGCGTAAAACAAAAATTACAATAGAGTGAAACCTCACCCAACAAAAATATGTTATCATTACAATAAAGATTAGATTCAAGCATGTCTTATTCTACTGTGTGTATATTGGCTTCCAAGAGTACACGTACAACGAAAAGCTGGCAGGCCAAATATTACAGGGCAAATATTGCTTTTTCAAAAATTACTAGTTAGTCAACACAACATTTAAAGAAGATAACAAATTGTTTAAAAATTTGTGCAGCTCATGAAGCTGGAATTTATATTAACGTGTATGTTAAAAATGAGTTTTATCTGTGGAGTGCATTCGGCAAAACGGCAGCTTTAGTTACAAAGCTGCTTATCTTTGACGAGGCATTTTGATAACAAGGAGTATTTCTAAGGATTCTGGAATGAGTACTCAGGGAAGGTTTGACGTACGTATGTATGTATGAAAGTATGTATGTATATATATATATATATATATATATATATATATATAAACTCCCACTAAGGCTTGAGGATATTTCAAACCCCGCATGGAAACAAGTCGCACAAAAGAACGTATAGGAAAATGCCTTTTTCAATGATGGCTTCTATGGTCTGTAAGTCTTGTTAAAATTGCATGATAATAATGCCATGTATTCCCTTCAAAAATATTTACGTTTACCCACTGTCCAAATTTACAATCCACAGCGAGTATCATAAGTAAAGACAACATAAATAAGCAATTTATACTACAAGTTATTATAGCTTCAGTTGCTTTTAGCAACCCACTATTTGTAATTTCATTCTCTGTTTATTATAAAGCCTAAATCAGTCAAAAAACTGAGATTTTTACAAAACCACAAAAGTACTCATTCAAAATACGTAAGAAACACACCTTTCCAAAACACTTTCATATTGTTGGCGATAACAGTAACCAGCTCTTCTCACTCGGATATTTTCGAGAAGCCTATTCCAAAACACAAACAAATAAGGCAAATACAATACATAAAGTAGTAAAGTAAATCAGTTTTAATCACAATGAACGCATTCATATCGTTACTTGTGTCAGGTGTCATGCTCAACTAGGTGATCCGCGAAAGCCCTCGAAACTCAGAAAATAACAATGTAATAAATACCAGGCCACCCCCGGGAACATGCGCCTTGTCATAGCGGGCTGGCTTGCGTGTTCAGTGATCCCAAGAGCTATGCGAGCAGGGGTTTTACTCCCGCTACGTTTAACCATGATGGACAGAAGTGCCAGCCTTGCCCATCAGGTTTGGGATTGAACTTGGGGCTAACTAGTCCGAACCGTAAAAACAAGTCAGCTAAAGAAACTGCGACAAAAAAAATTTCAAACACTCGGTGTGAGGGAGATCCAAAGTCCTCAAGGACTAGTATGAATCCCAAGAGTAAAAGCCGAGTTAAAGCATTTGCCAGGAGCTTGGAGATCCTAAATACCAAAACAAACACAAAGTCTGGGCGATTTGTAGACCCCTGTGGAATAAACGACTTGACAAAAAGGGGAACAATTTTGTCCAAAAAGTTGAGATGGTACTGACCCTACAGAAAAACTAACAGTCAAATTTATCACATCATGATTAATAGGGTCTGGAAAAGATCACTTCAGGAAGTGCATGTTTGGCGATAAGCGGGTGTTCCAAGGCTTAAACTCAGGAAGGCAGGCAATCAGCCTCCCAGGCTACACCGGTTTGCCACAGAGAAACTGAAACACCCCAAGGTTTTAAAGGTGTTCCTTTTACAAGTAAAGTATAGGTATCAAGTACTCCAAGAACTTCACCAACAACAAATGAGAGGAGACAGCGTGATGAACAGAAACAGGCAGAATAGTGTAGATGCATACTCAAAGTGTAATGAGGAGTGCATTACATATAGAAAACCTAGTAGCAGGAAGGCAGGGATGATTGATGAACAGGGAGAGCGATTTAGCGAAGCCGGACGCTAAAGAAAAGAGAGACAGGCTCCAGCAACGTTATTGTGACACCAACTGCGAAGTGAAAAAGCTGAACAGAAAAAAAAGAGGGCATACCTGAATGGTTTGTCAGAGGAGGCAGNAACAAGTCAGCTAAAGAAACTGCGACAAAAAAAATTTCAAACACTCGGTGTGAGGGAGATCCAAAGTCCTCAAGGACTAGTATGAATCCCAAGAGTAAAAGCCGAGTTAAAGCATTTGCCAGGAGCTTGGAGATCCTAAATACCAAAACAAACACAAAGTCTGGGCGATTTGTAGACCCCTGTGGAATAAACGACTTGACAAAAAGGGGAACAATTTTGTCCAAAAAGTTGAGATGGTACTGACCCTACAGAAAAACTAACAGTCAAATTTATCACATCATGATTAATAGGGTCTGGAAAAGATCACTTCAGGAAGTGCATGTTTGGCGATAAGCGGGTGTTCCAAGGCTTAAACTCAGGAAGGCAGGCAATCAGCCTCACAGGCTACACCGTGTTGCCACAGAGAAACTGAAACACCCCAAGGTTTTAAAGGTGTTCCTTTTACAAGTAAAGTATAGGTATCAAGTACTCCAAGAACTTCACCAACAACAAATGAGAGGAGACAGCGTGATGAACAGAAACAGGCAGAATAGTGTAGATGCATACTCAAAGTGTAATGAGGAGTGCATTACATATAGAAAACCTAGTAGCAGGAAGGCAGGGATGATTGATGAACAGGGAGAGCGATTTAGCGAAGCCGGACGCTAAAGAAAAGAGAGACAGGAGAAAGCAGCAAGACTGATTCACCAGGGGACTGTATACAAAATCGACAAAAGGATATGCAAGAAGTACACGACAAACAATGCAACTACCATCAAAAAGAAGTCTGGCAGAGTGCTGACTACTAAAAAGGAACATTTTACGTGAAGGTTAGCGCACTTCAAGAAAATATTTAACAAACCACCATCAGAGAAGGATGCTGACATTCAGCCTGCAAGAGTTGATCTAGACGTCAATGTCAGTGTCCCTTCCGAAGCATAAATTATACCTGTTATTATATCCTTAAAAATGGTAAGGTATCTGGGCTGGATACCGAGCTAGTGCCGAGCCATTCAAAGCTGACTCCGTGCTTACAGGAAACATCTTAGAACCCTTGTTTTTAACTATATGGAAAGGTAAGATAATCCAAGGGGGAGCATGATAGTATAAATATCAAAGAAAGAGGCCTTGATCGATTGTAAAAACTGGAGATGTATCACCTTGCTCTTGGCTCCCAGCAAAGTTCTTGCAAAGATCATTATACGCGGGCTAACAGATGCTGTTGATGACTTAATTCGACGAGAACAAGGCAGGGATTGCATAGACCAGATTTTTGGGCTTCGAACTGTTATAAAACAGTCCACGGAATAACAGAGAAAATTGTACGTCAGCTTGTTTTTGAAAAGGCTTTTGACAGTGTAGACGGGGAGAGTCTGTCGCCTACCTTACAGCATTACGGCAAAGTTAGCCAACTCAATCCTTATTCGCTTTAGAAATCTAAATCATCGACACATGGCACGGTTTTTCCATAGATATGATACTGTGACCTAACTGTTTTCAGTCTCATACCCACTGAGTAACAACCAAATAATAATAATATAAAAAAAATAATAATAATAAGTAGTAGTAGTAGTAGTAGTAGTAGTAGTAGTAGTAGTAGTAGTAGTAGTAGTAGTAGTAAGTAGTAAGAGAAAACAAAATAAAACTGATTTAGTTTCACACAAAAAATGAAAACGATAAAATGCCATTAACGATGTTATCAATATCCGCTGAGACAGCAACAAAAAATTTTACTGACATGAACATTTTGGAAAAGTTGTCTTTACCCTACGAGGAGCTTCTACCTAAGAATCATCAGAATCTGACCATTTTACTGCCTTGCCCATGGCTGAAAACTGGTGAGACCGTAGCTTAACTAGTACTGACTTAAAAAGAGAATCACCCCATGTAATTAGTTGTTAAGTTAAAAATCGCGTTGTGTAGTGTACTAGGCAAAAGCTGGTTACTTTCATATTCCTGCTAAACAGATTAATTTGAATTTAGTTCTTTTTACTGCTTTACTACTTTACATCTGAGAACACTAGCTCGCTGTCCTACAGATATATTGAGATACTCCAATTCTCTCTTCTGGTTAACTTTCGTCTGAAAACTGCATTATGTCTGATTTAAAATTTCAATTACGTCAGTGTTTCTAATTGACTACAATGCTTTTCGTGGTACTATTATACCTAAAAAAAGATACTACACAAGAGTAACTGAGATGACAAAACTCTTATCACATCAATAAATAATATCACCAGCTTTAAATTTACGATAATTTCATTCCTTTTAAAAAACAGTCACGACTTACACATTTCCACAGCAATAAATACAGAAAAAATAACTGGAGTGCTCACTTTGCAATCTATTTACACGATATATTCAATAAGCACGCTTAAATGTATGCAATACAAAAGTAAAACTGGCACCGTACTATGTTGAAAAGATAAATAATTGTGAGTACCATACAGCATGTCTGGAGCCTTAGTTCCAAAGATTTATTTCCCCCTTAAATTCAATTATCTTTGTGTGCACTAGAAAGCTTTCTCTGATACCGTCAATCGAACATCTTGATTTCGGTGAAGCCTTTTGTTTGTACATGAATGCAAATGAGTTTCAGTTAACTCAAGGAGTGTAAGAAGATTGCAATTACAGCGAATTCTCCTCTCGGACTCGTGCAGATTAATACAATTTTCCTATGCCAATTCTTAAGTAATTTCAAATATTGTGGGAGCAATAGCGTATTTCAAAATGTTGATCCCAGACACATCCGTCGCCAATAAAGGAGGAATGTATTTTAGAGGGTTAAAATATCACATCCATCATACTTTATACAATTACTGCTATTTTCCTTTCGGAGTTTCAGTAGTTATAAAGAACACTTCTATTGCTACTTGTCTCGTGCAATGAGTTTTACAAATAAAGAGCAATAACTACAGAAATAATACTACATTATTCGACACATCAAAACGACAAAAAAATAAAGAAAGGACAGTGGTTAAGTAAAAGGAATAGGAAAAAAACAGAAAAGATAATCGACCATACCCAAGATATCTTGTTTGATGACGCACGATAGTCATATCAAAAATGGACGGTGATTTCATTTCATTGGGCTGTGAAAATAGTAAAGTAGCATTTATTTGACATTGAAAAAAAAATCAAATGCACAAATAAATAAATATACAAATACAATAAATAATTAGAATAAAACCCGTGTGGGGCAAGTTCAAATAAAGACAAGGCCAAACCTCAAAACTGTCGTCCAAAGGTTTTGGTGCATTTAAAGGCACGTTGTGACATTGAATTGCAGCACGTCTTGAATAAAAATAATTTCATTTTCACACTACATGTATAGTTTATCTTGGTACCTTTATCTTTCAGCTAATTCATACACAATTGTATATATAATATTGTTTTAAACGACAAATATAAAAATACTTAAAAACAATAGTATTTGTCGACAAGATGAATGTTACGTAAGACGTCTTATGGGAAAATGTTCATTTATCTCTTAATATAACAGGCAGTCAATTGTTTAAAACAATGTTCAAATACCTTAATGCATCTGATGTAGTGAGGTCTTTTCGACATCAAATTCTCCACCAGTTTGGCGACTGATCCCTAAGGCGAGGCAAGAAATACATAACTTTCAAACAACCCGGGTGTGCAGCAATGTTTTTACCTTTAATATTACAAAAATAACCTTGGTTTAAAAGAAACACATATGTTATTTCACATTTTCTTTCTTTATTAACTTTAAATTTACCCCTTTATAATCTTTTGTATTGTTATCTGTTAGCCCTGAACAGTACCACCTTGATAATTAAAGAAACGTTATCAGCTGGCTCAGGCTGATGCCTTCAGAGAAATACAGTTCCAAAATTGCATGTTCACTCAAAGATTTTTTAGAGCAGCACTAGAAATCAACTCTACTTTTAGCCACAGCTCTTTCATTTTCACTTGTCAGAAATGGGATCCAAGAAGAATGAGTAAATAAAAGACCCGAGTTTATCAATTGTCGAAAAGAAAGGCGATTAAAGACAGGCAGCAGGCGACGGAAAAAAAACAGAACAGCGCATGTCAAATAGCTTTGGCTATGGCAATTATCAATATTAATTAAAACTACTTCCTTACGAAGTTTTATATATGCCGATACCTCGAATATACTGATCATGTGTGTCGTGCAGAAAACACATCATACAACGAAGCATGCTTCTTCAGTACCACCAAAAAAAACCATAACTGCTCCATGACTAAAGTATATCGAAATCAACTTATCAGTTGAAGGGCGCAAAGATACTGTGTGTATTACGTGCAGTTAAATCGCTTGCACCTCCTGATGACCTCGTGGATCAACTTCCTCTATATTTGACGATCTTCAAATAACTTTGTTAGTCCGTACAGTTATTTGTTTTATGTCTCAATTATACCTATTCATCTAATTCGTTGTCTGCCTCTCCTCCTGCCTCCAGTAAATCTTTCCTAACACTAGCATTTCCCCCCAAATTTCCTGCTCTCATTCTATCACCTGTTTTATAACATTGCTTCCAGTGACACCTCAGGTTTAACTTCGCCTAGGACAATTTTGCTGGCCTTCTTTGCTCTCCACGTTATCTGGAATAATCTCCCCACCATAGGTAGCTTAAATGAGTCAATTTTTTTCCTTTCAGCCATACAGCACTACTGTAAAAACCTTTCGACTTCACTATTCAGATTTTGGTACCCTTCTTCAAATTTGTCTTGCAATAATCTAGTATTAATCAGTTTGGGTATCGTCAACTTGCTAACATTCTCATTCGTTTAATCTCAGAAGCACACTCTCTGTCACTATAATTCTGCCACCAAGAAGGGCAAAGGACTCGACACTTCCGTCATGATCAAACTGAAAAATATCAATTTCTGCAGTTGACATCTCTTCTGTTTTTCTCACGTTCAGCTTTAAGCCTGCTTTCGTACTTTCATCTTTGACCGCTCTTAGAACTTCCCTCAGCTCACCCTCTGACCCTGACAGGAACATCGTCTGGTCACTATACCTACGATTATTAATCCTTAATCCTTAATCTCAGATTCCAGATTACTTTTTATCAAGATTCGAGGTTCTCATGATATACTAACCATACTGATTAAAAAGGTAGCGCTAAAGGATGTATCCTTGCATTATACCTCCAGATATACGGAACTAGTCTGTATTTTTACAATCGGTTCACACAATAGTCTCTTGGTCACTATGAAAATTGCGCAGGTGAATGACCAGACGTTCTGAAACACCTATTTCTCTTAATGTTTCCATCAACCATCTTATGTTTGCTATTTGATCCCTCGTACTCCTACCCTTTTTGGCTTCCGCTTGTTCTTCTGGCAATTGCTTCTCCATTATTTTCTTTTGTCGATCTTGAATCACTATTGGTAGTACCTAGCTAGAGTGTGGTATTAAAACAAATGCCCGATTGTTCGAGTATTCTCTGCTACTACCTTTTTAGGAATAGTAATGTACAGACTCTTTCCATTCTCTTAGCCAACTCAAGGTTTTCCATACTTGTAAAAGATAGTGTAAAATCATTACTAGAACTCCCTGCTTTCCAGTTACCTTAACGATCTCAATAGGGATTTCGTCGATTCCACAAATCTTCCATTCAATTGGTAATGTAATGCTGATCTAGCTTCACTCTCCAATATATTTGGTTCTGGTGTTAATTTTTTCCCCATTAACTGGGTCATCATGGCTGGGTCTTTCCTGTATAATTTTTTTGTACAGTTTTTTTATGCAGAACAATCAAGGTGGCAGGAACCACTGGCAGAGGAATACCAAAGAAAACATGGGAGGAAGTGATAAGGATGGATCTGAAACAAAAAGGTGTCAGCAGAGACCTAGTGAAGGATAGGATGACTTGGAAGTCAATTTCAAGAAATCGTCCAACACATGCTAGCATGTAAACCGGACGTTAAACCGAATATGATGATGATGATGAGTCCCTTTATCTCTCTTTAATATCGTCCTCTGCAATGAGTACATCTCCACTTCTCCGTTTTGTCAGTCGTATACTTCATTGCAATTTTCTCAATCTTCGCAAACATATCTCTAGTCTTCCCTTTCAAATATTTTCTTCTACTTGCCAACACTGTTGATTGAAGTCGGCTTATCTGGTATTCTAGCTTCTCTCTCGTAACAAGCACTGAACATCCCGTAGTGGTCTCTGTCTCCTTTACGCCTTGCAAAGCATATCTTTCTCGTTATGAAAATCGTTTCGTCTAATAGTTATTTTACTTTGGCTTTCTTAACAGGCTTTAGAAAATGCTTCCGGGCTTCATCCCCTAAAATTTCTCTCACTTCAGGTCACAATTCTTCAGGTTGTGTATCCACTTAGAATAATCTTTTGAATTTATTTTGTACACCTGCACTGTACTCTGGTGTAATTATATCGATATTATAATGTCTTAGAAGTCTTGACTTTGAAGCAGCTTCAATTTGCCTCCTGACCTTGGCTATAAAAAATCCGATATCTGTGTCACAGTCTGTGCTGGGGAGTGTTTTCGCTAAGTGGACAGAGCCGAGCCGACGTTTGGTACCATGATGTAATAAATCTGGTTTCGGTGCTTTCCATCTACAAAGAACCTAACACAACGCTAAACGAACTTTGTCAAGCTGTATGTGAAAAAGCTTGCCCAAAGTATCTCACTTAGTTTCTTCACTATATCTTGCTTGATCTTTTTGCTCAATCCCCCCACCTCCCCACATCCTTGACATACTGATGGAAATACCTACCTGGACCTGCAGTGTCCTGAAGAAACTTAAGTGATTTTTTAGCCAAGCTCTTTCACAGCCAGCTTGGCAAAGTTTGTTTTGTATTGTGTAGGTTTTCACTCTTACCTTCATTTGTGTGCCAACCGTTTGGGGTCTTCGTTTATCGTGGTTCGTTGGGTTACCTTTAAAAAAATAAAAAGTCGTTGTAAGTTAGCATATTAACCAACCACCTTAAATTAGGAAATTGAAATTCTCTAGTCCAAGTAGGACTTAAACCTCTGTTATTTTAAATGGCTTCTCTAACAAATCCTTCATCGATCTGTACCAACACTGTAAGCAGCAGTGTCATGGTAGCTTCTAATACAACTGTGAATAATATTTTAATGAAAACATTTATGGGGCTTTTGTTTTGGGGGTTTTTTGCTGGCTTTTTAAGAAGGTAGGCTGGATTTTCAAAACGTTTCTCAAGACTCTTTGTATACCCAAATGAATGCAACAAAGTCATCTTGTTATCCGGTGTGTATTTTTCATTAGACTACGTTTTTGGTACAAAACCATATCTAAAAACAAACAAAAATTTGTGCTGAACTTTAGGTAGGATTTGCCAGTAAACGGGTACTGATTCTATCAAACAAAAGGAATAAGTTTTGATCACACGTTTGCTGACAAATCTAAAAATTCAGCAAAACCTCTCAAAAGAACAAAAGCACTATGAATTTTTTCACTGAAATCTCTTTTTGAACTTAGAAATCAGTGTGCCAAAAAGCCAGATCATGAGTTTATCCCACACAAAACGTCATTGTTCAACCCCCGCCGCAAAACTGAAAGCATAGCGCCCAACTTGCTCCTTCATTAAGTGTTACATTATATTCTCTTATTTTTAAGCGGTAGGTATGCTCTACATATGCCATGGTCAATTTTTCACAGACAAGCATAAAAGGATAAAAAACACTTTTGCTTCGATCATGCTCAGCCAATGGATTTCAATAACCTTGTATTTAGTCATCTACTTGAGCTGTATTTGCTCTTATCTTTTCAAAAAATCCATTATACCTTGTCAGAAACTGAAAGCGAGTGTAAAAATGACTGTAAAAATAAAGAATTTTCTTATTAAGTATTACGTTATTAGATAGGTTATTGTATTATTTCGTATGGTACCATTTATTTCATAATATATGATATCTTACCAAATGGTCTAAAACCTAAGAATGTTATGCCCATTCCTTGAGTTTTTTATTCATACAATTGAACTGAAACCTTCAACTTCAAAACTGAATTCCAATTTATTGTCATGTACATTATCTCATTAAGATACAAAAACTAAATTTTGTTATATACAGATAAAATGCTGAAGATGTGTGTCAATATACGAAATTAATAAAAATAAAAAAAACACAAAAAACCCCTCTTCGTTGGCTCCAAATTTTGAATAAACCTTACATTGTTTTACTTTCTTGAAATATAGCTGGTATATACCTGTATGTACCTCGATAGCTCGACTTTTCATGCAGTTTTACTATTTCGTCCTTTAACTCTCCAGTTTCTTCATTCCTCACTTCATCCGATACAATTTTTTACTTTTCCTTAAAACCTCCCTTGCAGCCTTCTACTGTTACCTCAGCTTTTCCAATTTTTATCTGCAGCATATTGACAATAGTTATTCGTCTTGTGAAAGAGTTTTGTTGAAAGAGTTGGCTTAAGTGGTCGAAAGCATTCCACGTTTTACCCATTTATCCTTATACCTTATTTTATGGACCCGTGACTCGCAGACTCACTCTCGATTTGCGTAGTGTCAACCTTAAACTCAACTTCAAATATAAATTATGTTCTAATAGCTATTGAGGTTAATTTTTACCAGCATAATTAATTTCACTTCAGCCAATTTGCTGAGTGTCACGAGGAATGAAAAGTGGATATTGTTATTTTTTATGCCATCCTCTGTGGAGTAATCTGTTTCTTCTAGCTGCCTACGCCTTTCCCACTTCTAACAGATATCTATTTCTTCATTTATTATATAAATTATGTTCTAATAGCTATTGAGGTTAATTTTTACCAGCATAATTAATTTCACTTCAGCTAATTTGCTGAGTGTCACGAGGTATGAAAAGTGGATATTGTTATTTTTTATGCCATCCTCTGTGAAGTAATCTGTTTCTTCTAGCTGCCTACGCCTTTCCCACTTCTAACAGATATCTATTTCTTCATTTATAAAAAATACTTGACCAGCGACAAAGCCTCATAAATATATTCAAGGAAATTACAGTCTCTACCTGTTATATCTAAACACATGAAATTTGACAGTTTCTGTTGTTCATCCGTTATTCAAGCTATGGCTTCTTTTACTTCTAGCAGTTATACGCACTTAACACCATGCAACGTTAAAAGGGTTTTCCGCCCCGTTTTCAATATTGCCTTGAATAAGAAGAAAACGACATTCCCAGAAAATAATCCATCTTACTGCAGCAAATAAGCTTTATATTGCTAATCCATCAGTTAAAAAAACCACAACACTTTCCTAAATATTATAATGACAGCTTCTTACCCTCTGGAAACATGCATTTCAAAAGAGGATTTGTGCAATTAAACATGGCTCTGGACATATCTTTGTACAAAAGATCATTGTTCTTATCAATGAAATTGTCCACATTATAATTTACCTGAAAGTAGAAAAAAAAATTATTAAAAGAGTAGTCAGTCTAAAAATAAATTTTCAACTTATATCTGGTGAAAGAGAAATAAAGAAATGTATAATATTTTGACCACACAGTTTGTGTTTCTTTTACTGACCGATAAACGAAGAAATTCATAGTAAAACGACCATACAGTCTGTGCTTTTATGTCATTGACCGAGTAACGAAGAAATCCACAATGATTAGAGCACACAGTATGTGTATTTTAACCAGTCATTGACCGAGTAACGAAGAAATGTACTATAATATGACCATTCTGGATTGTGTTTCTTTCTTTCATTGACCGATAAACGAAGCAATGCACAGTAATACAATTATTCAGTTTATAAGTTTTAATCTGCAACTGACCGAATAACGAAAAAATATGCAATAACAGTACGACGGTGCAATCTGTGTATTTTTATCGGTCACTGACCCAATAAAGAAAAAATGCACTATAACAATATGACCACGTAGTTTGTGTATTTCTATGTCATTGACCGATAAACGAAGAAATGCACAATAATACGACCATACAGTAAGTGGAAAACCAGCCTTTGATGACATCAATTAATTTCCAAGTATCTATCTTCACCCACCTTTTCCTATCCACCTATCCAAAGAATGGCTGCAAGAATACGGAGTACACGAAGCAAATTATGCAGGAAGGGAGAATAGTTGTCAAAAGGCCTCGGATCAACAAAATCCCAACACCATCAAATCGATTATGTAATTTTTAAACAAAAGTTGACATTTCATTTGACTCTTGTAACGGCATTTTATCCATGCAACAAAATGTAAAGTTATCAAATACAACAATTTCCAATACTTCATTTTTGATTGAAGGAAACAAAAAACAACAATCTGTCATGTTTTCTATTGTTTAAGGTCAGGAATAGGAATAATTTTTAATGACAAACCTCTTATTTCGTAAGAGAATAACAACCAAACCAACCAGGTAAAGAGTGTGGGAATGGTAAGCAGAAATCATGGAGTTTTAGGTAGTAGCACGTTTTTAGTAGACAAGTAACCCAAATAGAAGCTTTCAAGTATGTCTACACAATGCTCAGCAGCCAAAGAGATTTAACGAGGTTCAAGGTCAAGAATCTGCAACTGTCCAATGAATTACTTTTAACTGGATTTTCAAAACATCTGGCTTTCCTTATTTTTTCAATATTGGTTTCATTCCTCTTCCAGGTCTATCTTCAAAAAAAATAACTCAATCAGCCTTCCATTTCCTGTGGAGAAACAAGCTGAATATCGCTTATTTTGGCTTGCATGGAGGCTTAGAACGGAAAATCTCTAGCATGGCAATTTTATGACTTACTCAGAAGCTGTTACTGATGCAGAGTTTATGTTGTCGAAAAATCACTAATACAATGGTAAGCTAGTCTCTTTATCATCCCCGTTATGCATTTAAAACTTGCTATATACTGCCATCTGCCCCTACCTGCAGGCAGATTTTAACGGGAAAAGAGGCTTCAAGCGAAGTGCTTCAAAGAATTCTGTGAACTAGGAAAGGTAGGACTGTTTCAATGCAATGTAGCCAGAAATTTTATTAAAGTGTATTCCCGCAAAAACCCAAACACCACACATTAATATCAGTCAGAGTAACACAACCACACATAAACACACATAAACACACACACACACACACACACACACACACCTAAAAGTAACACACGAAACTCAATGAAAAAGGAACAAAAATCACTCACCTCACCAGCATAGTGCACCAACTTAAAGCAGTTATATCCGATTTTTGTATCCGATCGAGTTTTTACACGACTCAGATAATGAGGGTGATCAAGACATCTTTCATTCAGTTTGTCCAAAAAGGTCTGATCAGTTACCTAGGAACAATAAAAATTTCTCGATTAAGGATCATCAAGTTATTTCAAACAAACAAGATTCAAACTAGCAAAACAGAAGTACGATAAGCCCTAGTATAAACTCTACATCATCATCAGGTCGAGTCACCTTTCCTTCTTTGACTCGTCCCCAAAATGCTTTCCAAATCTTTACAAATAAAAAATCATCAAAATCAAAATTTACAATACAATATCAGGTCCGAAAAAACTGCGCATTGCAACATGCTTGTTGTTCCATGCATTTCCTAAAAACCCTGTTCGGTAGGTATACCAGGCTCAACAGAGTCACATTATTCGCGAAGGAAAATAGTCTTGTGCCAACAGTGAAAAGAATTCTCTCTTCTCTCATATCTCTATCTTTTGCTCTGAAATGCTTTGTTGACATGCTACTCTTGACGAGGTATACTTGACTTGTGGATCTCAAGAAAATCTGTATCTCCCCTTGCAAGAAGCAAATGAAGAAAGAATTCTGTTCGCAGAGATAGAAATTTATGTATGATACTACAACTCAGAAATGACCTGTGTGTATTTACCCAAGTTTGCTGGCTGACAAATTAATAGAAACGGTAAAAACGTCCTCTGAGCAAGATTAATTTTCACTATCGAAGTAAAGCAACTATACCTTTGTTTCCATATATATAACACACATGTGGCCACAAGCAGGTCTGTCGACCAGAAGATCCTGAACTCAGTCTCGACTCACAGTCATGAATAGATGCAGTATCAACACTTGCACCATCCATACGGGCCTAGTAAAATTATTCCTTTATCCATCCAACTGTATCAAACATATCTATGCCTATCTTGCACCTTTTCTTAAACAGAAGTTAAGCATCGTTAAGATGAGGAGTTTGGTTATGCCTTTTGGTGGCTCTTTCTGCAGTCTCCGAGATTCTACTGATCGTCATTCTACTGAGGCATAAGCTCCCTCCATTCATTTTCCCATACACCTCATTATTTTTATGAACCATTCGCACCCTGTGCTTCAAAGTAAACCAGCTACCTTCATCGAACTCTTTGGTCCAATCCGACTTTTCATTTTTAATCCAGGGAAACCATTATTTTGGTACTTAAAATATCCAAAAGCTCTGGGCCCATATCCTAATAAAACCCCAATGTACAATGAAACAACACTTCTCTACACTAAATTTTAAACAAGTAATACTCTCACACCCTATTCACACGAGTTTTACAATTTGCCTTTAATATCATTGATGAACAAAACTCCCTAACAAAATTCCCTCTGTTTAAGATACTATATACTAGTTAAGCAACCTAGAAAGCTGGCACGAGGAGCTTTCCTTGATGGTGACTCATGGCCTTGAAATCAAATTCACGAAAAAAAAGGATGAAATGGCTAACTTGTCAAGTGCTATTATATGGTTGTGAGGAAGGTACCATGACAAAAAGACAAACTGTCAGGTTTAACGGATGTGAAATGTGACCATGGGGAGGGAATGTTTAAGGTTAATTGGAAGGACAGAGTAAGCAATGATGAGTTACTAAGGATAACCAAAGAGGAAAGAAGTATTGTGAAGACAATAAATCAGAGTGAAATAAAGTGGTCAAGCACGCAATCACAGTCAAAGGAGAGCCTTTTAATGACAATAATTAAAGGAAGAATAGAAGGGCAGAGGCAAGACAAAGATCTAGACTAATGTTTCGAAAGAAATGGTCAAGAACCACTATTATCTAACTTCTTACTATCAAACTTGCTTTGCAATACTGGAACAACATATTAAAATTGCCTGTGCTGCCTGTGTAGGTATAACCGTCTGATGGGATAAATAAGCTTTTTTGAATACTAAGGCCCTCTCTTCCACGCAGCTATTTAACTGGCATTATAAAAAAATTTCTTTACATTAATTGCTTTACGTTACAATTGTTTGACTAATACCCTCGTTATCAAGTATTACAAACAAACGAGACATTAACATTTCCTTTTTATTGTCATATACAATCACGATCCGCCAATTATCTATTGTATTGGAATTATGTAGTTGTGTCTCGCTTGTCAGATATATTTTTCCACCATTTTGTGTCTAATGGGAGCTGTTAAATACAAGTAAAATAATCAATACATTTTCATCTTTAAATTAATTGTTCTTCCAAAATCCACTATGTTCGCAATCATTACCTCCAAACTGACTGGGTACCTGCATTCTACAAATGCAGGTACCCAGTCAGTTTGGAGGTAATGGTACCTGAATCATGTTGGTATGCTTATACGTGCTGTAGCACAACACCCATGGTGTAGAATTGGCGGAGTTTATCTCAACATAACTAACTGCTTTAATCCCGTAATCGGAACTATAAAGCAAGGATTAATCTAATAGAACCAAACATATTTAATATTACCTCTCCAGGTCTGAGACATTCTTCATCTAGCAGTGAAATGATTCCTGTATTAGGCTAATGTGAGAGAATGAAGACACTCTTACTTAAAGGTAAAGGTGGATGCAATGTCAAAACGATTTCGTAGTAGTAACGTATGTTTTCTATATCATTTCAAGGACCCATGAAATATTTATTGAGAATATCTGCTGCTGATTAAACTTGCCAAAACGATCTAGCCCCTTAAAAACTTCATAGATGAGAATCATCATCAGTCAACGCAACCATCAGAATGACACAATAACATTTTAAGTAAATGAGTGAGAAAAAAATTTCTCTTGATGAATAAAATCAAATCAATTCAATCATTGCCGAGCTATGTTCAAACAAACGTCTGGGGCTCAACAGAGAACCAAAAATAAATCTCTTAACTTTTTAACGTTACCGAAGAAAAAAAATTATTGCAAAATAATTAAACAAGTGATGATCAACCAAATCAATCTCACAGGAGTACCACTGCAGCAAATTAGAATTTTTATGCCGGTGCTACAAATCAAAATACCCCTCCCGTTTGTCGTTCTGTTTAACCCTGGTCTTTGTATTGTAACTTGTATGGTTACTGTCTGTTGAGATACAATTGTTTGTGATGAATCATTGAAATATTGTACTGGCAAAACTTTATACCTCAATTCCTAAATCATAACCTAAGTATAAATATGATAAGGCATAACAACAATTGTTTGCGTACTCCAATTAAATTTGTTCTTTCAGAGATTCTATTACCTAGTGTTTTTTATTTAACACCTGACTGGTACTTAAATCAAGTCATTTAAATATGAAGCGCTCAATATTGGTCTTAAAAGTAGAATTAAAATTTAAAAAACTTTTAGGAGACACAACATGATCTGGCTGATATCTTGAATATGGTCTTGGCGGCAAATTAAGCATAATCAAGTAACTAATCTGAATTATATGAGTTTTTAGTAAAGAAAAGGCAAAAGAGATTTTTCAAAAACAAAGCTTTACAAACATATATTTGTCATGTATTTCTATCAATCCTAAGCTTTAGGGTACCTAAATCTCTCCTTAATAAGTTTAAAGCGGTGTAATATGTGATAAATTTGTTTTTCGTGCTTTTACTCGGTACCTCCTGAGGCTCTTCAAATTTCAAAACGTTTTTATTCAGTTTTAAATATTAAGGCATGCATATCCATAAGCTTAATATGTGATAAATTTGTTTTCCATGCTTTTACTCGGTACCTCCTGAGGCTCTTCAAATTTCAAAACGTTTTTATTCAGTTTTAAATATTAAGGCATGCATATCCATAAGCTTAATATGTGATAAATTTGTTTTCCATGCTTTTACTCGGTACCTCCTGAGGCTCTTCAAATTTCAAAACGTTTTTATTCAGTTTTAAATATTAAGGCATGCATATCCATAAGCTTAATATGTGATAAATTTGTTTTCCATGCTTTTACTCGGTACCTCCTGAGGCTCTTCAAATTTCAAAACGTTTTTATTCAGTTTTAAATATTAAGGCATGCATATCCATAAGCTTAATATGTGATAAATTTGTTTTCCATGCTTTTACTCGGTACCTCCTGAGGCTCTTCAAATTTCAAAACGTTTTTATTCAGTTTTAAATATTAAGGCATGCATATCCATAAGCTTAATATGTGATAAATTTGTTTTCCATGCTTTTACTCGGTACCTCCTGAGGCCCCTCAAGCCTCCTCAAATTGAAACATGCACATCCACATCCATAAGCTTGTGTATTTACAGTATTTGTTTGGACCTAATCTAATTGTTATGTAAAATATAAAGCGCCCCTCCCAAATAAGCACCCTCTTGAATAGCTACCGCTTAAAACTATCCTAAAAAGTTGAGAAAAGACAATTTAAAAATCTGCAGAACTTTATGTTTGAACTGTTTTCTCCTGGTTGAGAACCGATGTTGTTAATATCAAGGAATATCCATACAACATATTTTTTTCCATTTGAAAAACATACTGTCGTTATGGCAACAGGATCTTTGAATATTTCATTAATAAGACGAGGTTTGTATATTCCAAGCATAATATTTCTTCACAGTTCGTAAGGCTCATTAATAGCTAAACATTTGAAGTTAAAAACAAAATTTGGCTAATTGAATTTAGGTAAATAAACTAGAGAGTAAAGTTTCTATTTCCACGGGTACCATTAACCAGAATGTAAAGGTGTCCCACTGCCCTCCATCCCCCCATCCCCCAACGTCACCTGCCTTGACCATGATTTTCAGAAACAGTTTTGTAAATAAATGACGCCCGCTTGTCAGCCACATTTTAAGTCACACCAGTTTAGTGAAGGAATCGGCTCCAAAATGTTGATTTATGAAGAGGAAGGAAGGATTTATCACCGGAAGTAAAAGCTAATTTTTAAAATCTACGCCCAGCTTTTGATAGACTCAATTATCGGAAAGTGTATCGGTGTAACGTCATCAAAGCTAAGGAAATTCTCAGGTGTCTTTTCTTTTTGACAACTGATTCTCACTGACAGTTAAATGAATCCTTACTGCAATGGTAATTAAATTATTGTTCTAAATACATAAGAACACAAGAAATTGCGGCACTGTCGTAATTTCGATCGAATGGGTATAAATTGTGAGAAATAACTTCTGTTCCTTAGAAATTTGTGTCTCTGTACAAAGCTGATTATCACAAATGGTTCAGTCACTGAAGTTAAAATTACAACAACAAAAATTACCTGACTTCGCATATTTCCTATTTCTTTTTTATTCTGGGAACAAGTTTTCTCCTTAAATATTATCTTAAAAATAAGTTACTTCACTGCAGCTATAACAACTCCGACGCCCATTCCACTTTACATTCTGAATATACTGTCTAGTGTCCAGATGTTAGGCAATGTGATATTTGGTAGCTGGTGTCAAATATACATGGACTTCTCTAAATGCTAGCAAAGTTATCCAAATGTGTAAAAATATCACCAATTCTATTGGCATATCTTCCCTACGCTTTTGGTAAAAAATAAATACAAGCAATGTGTTTATGTTGTTTTTAATTATAAAAATAATTAGCTCCCAGAAACATTAAAACCCAAAGAACATATCTTTTCGTCTAATAAAATATCGATAGTACAAAATGAGCCACGTAGATCAACAGAACTGAGTCTACAGTAGAAATTTTATGGCTGTTTGAAACACTTTGAGATTTGTCTTATATTGTCACTATCTGCAAATCACATGGGATAAGCAAGTGTTCAAAACTATTAATTTTCTTAAACTCAGTTTACTTTGGTAAAAGCCAATATGGGTGATTTTGTACAAAATTAGGGTCAGTTTTTCTACAAGTCTTTCAGATATTCAGAAAAAAAGTCGGAGAAGGCATACATTGTTACATTAAAAA
Organism: Morbakka virulenta; assembly: GCA_003991215.1. Classification (NCBI taxonomy): domain Eukaryota; kingdom Metazoa; phylum Cnidaria; class Cubozoa; order Carybdeida; family Carukiidae; genus Morbakka; species Morbakka virulenta. The sequence continues at coordinate 744,973 of RDPX01000134.1, read as the reverse complement.
ATTGGATTAAGGAATCAAAGGCAAACTTTATGTTTCTTTCAAATGTATGTCTATGCCTTTTAACTAAAAAACTCTGCTGAGCCTAAGGAAAAGTTGCCGTCCATTGCACCCACCAGGAAAA
>RDPX01000134.1:712352-739852 GCA_003991215.1 Morbakka virulenta | reverse complement strand
TCTTTATTACTGATTATGCTTTTGGGCCATAGGTGATCTGTTATCGTTCGCAAGTGTTTACGGTGGCATATACCTATTTTATTCATCATGGCTTTCCTGGTAGCCCAGCTGTCGCAATTATATAGCATGATGGAGAGGCAGTACGCGTTATAAATGACTAGAACTATTCCATATTTAAAACATCAAGTAAAAAACGAAGTAAATACAAATAAAAATAGAATATTTGTGAGAAACAATTCTATTTGATCAGTGGCCTACTAATAAAGTTCATCATAAGAAATACGTCACTAAAGTATCAAAACCATAAAACTGGTTTATTTTAAAAAGTTGAAAATAGCCACTAAATGCATCAAATGTGCACACACAAAATTTTCTAAGAAACTTAAACAGGACAAGCGTAAAATCAAGAAAGATCTATATGGCCTGACAGCAACTAATCTTTTTCACCATCAGAATAACCTAAACTTACTCGTGCAAACAGAACAAGGTAGTATGTACAGTAACTAATGGGGTATAGAAGTAAAGAGACAAAATTTTGCTAAGTCAACAAGGCATTTCAAATGAAAAATTGAAAACATTTGTAGTCCTCAATTAAACTCAGACAAGACTATCTCGTAAATCACCTGATGAAACCATATTTAATGAAATTAAACAGCAATATGAACAAGGTCTAAACAAAATATGGGTATAAAAAAATCAAACGTACGCCAAAAAATTAGGCAATGTAGAAAGATACTAACCCGGATACTGTCGTTTATTCTTCTCACAAGCCAGCGGAAAAGCCTCTGGTAAGCTGCTTTACATAACGCGTCACGACCATAGTTTGCCTACATAAAGTAAAATCATAGATTGAAACTCCAATATAAAAAAATGTGCAGTGATTTAATTAATAAGGTGAAATGCTGTTGGGACATTGTAGTTTGTATAATATACTTCAGTTAAATAAAAAATTCCAGATTTTGCTCAAAGGGGCACTGCACCAAAAATCTTAAAATATGTGGTAAACAAAGCTACAAAATATTACTTTAAAAAAATGACCTAATCCAACGATATTTTTTTTGCTAGGAACGCAGCCCCAACAGTTCAACCAAGTACACAATGCCGCTCTAGCTCTCCTGGCCAAAGAATACTACAGGTAAACCGCAATTGCTCCTTTTCTTAGTTCGATATGCATCTAAACAAGAGGAGAATTGCCTCGTGAACCTGTGGCTTGGTGGTTAACATCGACCCTCATTCTAAGACCTTAAGATTAAGAGTCTCGTGCTCTACCCATTAACATAGACGGCTGGTAAGAAACCTTAACGATTTTTTTATTGCTACTTTTGATTAAGGAAATTGCGTGCAAGATAAATGTCGACAATAATGATAACAAAGGAAGCGACTGAGCCATAGCTCTCCTTGACTCGAGACTCCCATGAAGGAAAAATGTAAGCTGGGTTTCTTTAACTATAATATTCGTAAAATTTCCAAAGTGGACTCTCTTTTGAATCGGATGTTGGTAAAGATTTTGATTTCAAGCCAAACGTTAGGATAGGGGAATAAAATGGGGATATTGAGGTAATCTTTAAAATGACCTCACATTTAATGATTTTAACTAAACGTCTTCTGCAATTCTTACAATGTGTACTGCATCAAAAGGTAAGGTAAAAACAATGTTCCTATGAGCATTAGAGGAACTGAGGATAAACTGGCTAAGAGAATGGAAATGACTTTAAGTAAAAACCATAAAAAGATGCATCAAGGAAGTAAGCAAAAAGAAATGAATAAACAAAAAAAACATAAAGTAAGAAAGAGGGAAGGAAGGAAAGAATTGATAAAAGAAAATAAAGACGAGAAAAGGCGATTAAAGGGAAGTAATCCACAATGATGTGGTTATGACAAAAAAACCTGTGTAAGCCTGCGAATTTCATGGTATATGAAATTGCATTAAAGCACTCTCCCCACAAGATAATTCAACGATAATCGAAATCTCATTAAATGTATTTATATCATACTACTTGTAGACTTGGTATTCGTTTCTCAAGAAGTTTCAAGTATCGTATCGAATATAAGTCACTTTCACCATGAGAAACTGGGAGTTTCGTTAAATCTCAAACAAGTTTAGAAAACCACAAGGGCTTTTGTTGCAGCAGCTCAGTTTTTGACCTGTATTGTTAAATTTTGTAACTATTTCGTAATGATGATTAGGATGTTGTACAAGTTTCAAGTACCCGAGACACTAAACACCCGGGATTTCATTTTCAGCATTTTCCATCAAAATAGATAAAAAACCAGACATGCAACCGTCAAGACAATTTGGGTATGACGGCGATGTTACCATTATTTCAGAAGGACTTTAGATTGCTATCCAAAATCTGGCGCCGAAATTAAAGTTTTCAGTTGGAATTTTTAAATCAAAAAGTGGAATAAAAGTATCAGGTCACAACAATATTATTACTTCTTCCCTTCATCCTCCTCCTACTATTACGCCTTCTTCTACTACTACTACTGCTACTGCTGCTACTACTGGTACTACTACTACTACTACTACTACCACTACTACTACTACTACTACTAATAATAATAATAATAATAATAATAATTACTATTATTATTACTATTATTATTATCATTATATATTTTCAAATTTTCTTTAGAGTGCGTTAAGTTTGGGAACTACGTAGCACTGGGTTATTACTCATAACTTGAGGTATTATGTCGTTCATGTATGCTTTCTAGTTTTCTAGTTTTTCGATTTCTTTATAGAGAAAGTGCTTTTCTGATAATGTGTCCCGTTGAGTTTAAAACTATTTTTTATTATTATTATTATTCATATTACTATTATTATTATTGTTGTTGTTATTATTATTATTATATGTTATTTCTTTTTTTTGGAATTGTAAGTTAAGATCAAACACCGGGCTACTACCAGTAGCCTAGGGTGAGTGAAATTCATTATGTTGAAATTTAAGTTTTTCAGGAGAAAGGATCGAATAATATTTCTTCCATATAACAGGACAATTCAATATTATTATTGAATGAATAAAGCTTATTATTATTAAGTATTTCTTTATGTATGCGTTTCAGTACAATTACCTACCGGGTCACCCCAGTGACCTGGGGCAGCTAAAGGTCCTGTGGTACATGACATGAACATAAAAGGGACGATTGACATATTACAAAGAGTATAAAATAATTATGACAAGGAAGTAAAAGCATCATTGGCACAAAAATTAAAAGATGATTGTTATATTGCTGCAAACTATGAAAAGTATAAAAAATTTGTGAAAAGGCTGTATGAAAAAATAACCAGAAATGTTTATGACTTTTGCGGTATCAAATTGATATTGCTTTTCAAAGAATATGAGCAGTGTCTGTGAGGGTCATTTTCTGGAGTTCTTGTGCTCTATCCTTTCCACTTATTTTCTCTTTTTGTTTTTGAGTCCCCTTCTTAATCATCCCTAGTGCCCCAACAATGACCGGAACAGTTCTAGCTTTGACGTTCCACATTTTTTGAATTTCTATTTCTAGGTCTTTATACTTGCTTAACTTTTCGAATTCCTTAACTGAAATGTTTTTATCACTTGGCACACTCATGTCAATTAATGTACACATTTTGTTTTTCCTATCTTTAATTATGATGTTAGGATGGTTGGCTTGAATCGTCCAGTCAGTGTTGATCGGAAAGTCCCACAGAATAGTGGCATTTTCTCCTTCCGTAACTGGTAGTGGATGGTGTTCATACCAGTTGGGTTTGGTTTCAATACTAAAGTGTTTGCATATACCCCAGTGAAGATACTGCTCAACACGGTCATGGCGTTTGATACACTCATTTGGAGCAAGTACAGGGCATCGAGGCACAAGGTGGTCTATTGTTTCCGTGTGCTGGTCAGAGAACCGGCAGTTAGGGTCAGCTCCATTCTTCAGTAAGTTTGCTTGGTAATTTCGGGTAAATAAGCTTTGTTCTTAAGCTAGAAGTAGACTACACCCTGTGAAATGGAAGTTCCTTCTCCTTGGTGTAAGCAGATGCAACAGATACAAAATGGATAAACTGGCGCAAGAAATTGTTTATAGTTACTGTACCTGTGCTGGCGTTAAAGATGTCGATACAATTTCCGTTCCACCATGTACTGTTCTTGCACTAAGGCAATTTGTGAGGCAATCTACAGAAGTACCCAACAACTTGGCCGCCATTTCCAAGTCTAAAAGATAAAAAAATTTACCAACAATTTAAGACTGTAAACAATAAAGCCCAAGTTGATCCAATTGTTTTCGCTATTTGAAATTATATACAACAAAGATAAAATAATCACTGTTGTCTAAAAATAAACCATGTTTGCAACAATAAGGCTTGTGGGGTCCATGAATATGGTACCAGCCATAAAGGTAGTAGAATATTGGCTTCAGATACAACGCCCAAGCTGGAATGCGTTTAAAAGAGAAATCAATCGTCAGCGTGAAACCTGATATTTGATATTCCATTTTTTAACGAGAAGTAGTGGAAAACACACACACACACACACACACACACACACACACACACACACACACACACTCACACACACTCACAACTGAAACACAATTTTCAAGAGATATTTCTTAAAGTAACATCATTTTACTTCATATTGATTATTTCCCTTTCGATTATTAAAAACATCATTATGCTTACGGTTAATATGACGATCACTGTTATCACTAATATCAACATTATCCCTACTCACGTCAATCTGATCATCATAACCAATCTCATTATCATCGACATAAAACTATGATCTACATTAGCCTTTGTGCTGAAGAAATGCTTAAACCATCAAAATTATGAGACTAAAGTAGAATATAATATATAATGAAGTTTTACAAAAAAATCCTTCGAATTTCATATCTATTATAGATTATGAAAAATTGCTACCTTTGCATTTTTACTATATATATATATATATATATATATATATATAGTATATATATATATATAGTATATATATATATATAACCTGTTGTTGCTATACCTGTTGTTGCTATATATATATATATATATATCCTGTTGTTAGCGTAAAGCACCGCTCACTGCGCGTGCGTGGTGTGAGCACTCTNGTATATACGTAGTAATATATATATAACCTGTTGTTAGCGTAATGCAATGCTCACTGCGCATGCGTGGTTTGAGCACTCTGGCAGGATCCCACAATAACTCTTTAAGCTGTGTTGCTCCGGCAACATGGCCAGAGAGTTATGTCACAGAAGCTCTGTGCTGCACTGATGAGCCCACAAAGGGCGAAACCGTACTGTCTACAGATTGAGTATATTTTTATAGATATATATTGAATACTGAAAAGGCATAAAAGACATGCCGAATCTCTCAATGCACTATATAATTTCGATCTATCAACAAATTTTCATAACAATGGACTGCCTCACAAAAAATTTCCAATGACTACCTGAGCCACTTTTATCTTACATTAATTATAAACAAACTAGTTCAAATTGTTTCCAGGAATTAGGAATTTTACACTTCAGCTGTCAACAAACATGGGTAAGTGTTACATATTGAATGTCTGCTTGCACAGTGTTGTAAACGAAGATTACACTACAGCCATGCTGGGTACTTCCTTACCACATAAAAATTAAAACAGCTCTGTGGGAATAACATTTTATCGGAAAAACATCTTAACCACCAACCAGCTTCCTAGACATCTAAACTTTTAATTACTCCCTCAAACCTAATATAAAGTTCAATTGAAAAAAATAATATCTAAATGAAAGCCGGCGACACCTACAAAATATTCGCTAAAAGTAGAACACGTTGGCTTGAACCCAATGACAAACGCTATTTTCACTTACGACTCAAGAGACTTACCAATGCACATCTTTTTCAAAAATATCTGTGTAGTCACCTCAGCAATGTAACACTTTTTTTCAAGATACTTGTGAACATTTATACAGCATATGTTACCATTAAGAAACTTCTAAAGTCCTACAATTTCAATAGTCCAAATCAGCTTCCAACGTTTATTACCCTCAAATCCATTGTGGTTAGACAATACCTGTGATAATTATCATAGGCAAACTACGAAAAACAGCCAGGCTTTCACCAGGGTAGGATTTGTCTTAACTTGGACTCCACTTCAAATAAATTCAACCCACCCAGCCTATGACATATTTCTACTTTCAATGGTTCTTACTTGCTTCTTCCTTTCCTCAAATGCGTAGGTACCTCGTTCATCTTCTGCATACATTCTTTGATTTCACATCAATATTTACTAACCTACCCTCAAAGAAGTCCTATGCATACTCTTTCCCAATCATCTTTTAATTTTTGTGAACATCTTTAATCAGCCACCTATACACATTCGTTCATGGGTACTTTTTATTCCCCACAATTTCCCTCGTTTTGGTTGTTTCAGTTCATTGTTCCTAATTTTACTGTAGTGCTCCCCTTGTATCTATTCATCAGATAATTTGCGGTGTGGTGCAGTTTTCCTGGTTCTGTCTTTCTAGCACATCTCGCCTGTAATTTTGGTGCCAATTTGAAAATTGCCATGTTGATCAAAACGTCATGTTCAATCACTTCTCCTTACAATAACCGACAGATATTCGGCGAGGTAACTATTACATTACGTTTACTTTACTATAATTAACCCAATGTCCACTTAAAATTGAAAGCAGAAAAAAACTCACCACTCCCATAAATAAAAGTAATAATTCAATCATGCTTCAAATCAACTCGTATTTAACATTTTTAAAAAATGACATTGACTGAGTAAACTCCTTAGTTGTCAACAGTTAAAAATATTTATTACTATAAAAAAGGGAATACAGTAAATGTTACAGGCTATTAGAAACAATATACTAATATTGCTATAAACGTTTTACCCACCACCTAGAAAAAAGTAAGGATAGTTGGAAATTATGCTGTGAGCTTAATATCTGTGATAGATACAAGATATAAGCTGTTTTTTCTGGTATCAAATGTTCTGTTGCTTTGTTATTACAAATGATATCTTTTTTTATTTATTATAGCACGTCTGTGTTTGACCTTCACAACAGCATCAACATGACGCTTTTGTTAAAGTGCAATAGAGTAAATTGAACCTGCCAAGGATAACTTTTAATAAAATCAATACAAAAACTCTCCAGATATCAAGAGAATCGATATTTTTATTGAGCTTTGTAGACTGGTCCCATTCTTACAATTTTCAGGTGGTATCCATGTATATTATTAAGTAAAAAACGCTATAATTATTTCGTAGCATTTTCTTTAGTGCACGAACACCATTTGAAAATTAACTAAGAACCATAGAGCCTTAATTTCCTTTGACGTCAAAATTTGCTGAAGAAGAAGAATGGAACCCAGGGCAGGCCCTATATTTGTGGTGGCTGCTATTGCACTCAACTGATTCCAAAAATAAAAAATAAATCAGCATCCTTACTTTTTTGTTGGGTCGAAAATACAGCTGGCATCTACAGAGTCAAGACTTCAATGTTTACCAATCCACTACAGGTCTTATCTTAACCTTAACCTCAAAATCGGAGAGCCAATATCTGTGATCAATACAGGCTTACAAAAGATATATCGTCCTGTAGAAAATTCACTACCATAAGGTTATTTCGCCATGCTCACTTCTTCTGTATCAAAAATACAATATTGTTTAATATTGACATCTCCGCCTATTTGGTCTACGACTTAATTTTACTATCCTTTGCGGATCAGCCTACCTCCTAAAAAACCACAGAAACACAAATCGGGTTTTTTTGTTTGAGGTTTTATCTGGTCTGTTACGCGGGAAAAGCTACATTGAAGACAGCGCACTAGTATAATCGGCTTTTTTTAGTATGGAGTCCTATTGTATTTGCACAGGAGTCGAAGGACCAAAAGAAGGTTTTGACGGGTATTACAATGATTTCAAAGTAATATTCATCAATTAAAATGGCAACCCAGATGATTAAATTAATGAATAAATTGATAGTTGTACCTTTAACATTTTTTATTGAGACAGTATCCATTCCATCTTTTGTGATTGTCTCGTATGCTACATTACCAAGATGTAAGATGGCACCAACAACTTGAAATGCATTTGTTACCTCTTCGTCTCTGAACCCAATTAATCGCATTGCTGTCTAACCGGAGAGGAAATGAAAAAATATAACAAAGGCGACCACTACTTCTTTGAATTTTATGCGTGAAATGCTCACCTGTTACTGACAACATTTCAGTACCGTTTCTACACTTACTTATCCAGCAGGGCTTAGCTAGGCAACCGTAACTATCATCATAAGCCTACGAAATGCAAAAATAGGTTCTGCATGAGTTTTTAAGCCTTTTATTCTTGCATATTTAATTTTTTTTCCTGCATCAAGTTCATGGTTTGATTTGGGTCAGGTTTTATGCCGAATCCACTTTCTGTCACAAGCATCAGATGTACAGCACATATCAGACTAACAGGAGTGAAAATGAGAGAGACTAAGCTGAGTTTGGGGCATAGTATGAGAAGAGATGGAGAGTATATGGAAATAAGAGTGTTGCAGATAAAGCTTCATGCAGAAAAGAAGAAAGGGGGGGGCTAAAGAGGAGACTTGGCGTTGTGGAAAAGAAAGTAACGAGGAACGTAGGTGGGTTTATAAGGCAGGGTGTAAAGAAGACTAACTTTCCGCAGTGGCATCCCCTCATAGAGGAAAAATGCTGAAAAAAACGAAGAACAAAACCAACAACAACAAAATGCGTAAATATCTAATTCAGTTTATGAAAAAAATATGGCACTTCAATCTGCTAGCACTCCATCTAGTAAATAAAATAACTGTTATTAACATGGATAAAACAGTGACAGGGCCTGGACACTAGATAACAGGCTGCAAGCAGGAAAGTAGCACAAAAATTATTTTGTAAGATTAAACAACAAAGCTTGAAACCACAATATCAACATGCTAAGTGTTATTGAAGATAAGGCAAGGCCTCGGGAAAGGTGTTTTCTTATCGATAATGGGTTTACAGCTAAAGCGCATATAAAAGTCATAGTAATTCAAACATATTAGACACAAGTAATCATTAATGACCGAAAGCAATTAAAACTATACAGTACTATTTAATAAGTACTAGGGATGTTACCGAGGTCCACAATTTTACCGTACAGTATCTTGCATTTGAACGGGATAATTTTTCCGATTAATTTTAGGAGTCTTTCTTTTGACGATAAAACAGAAGACATAATCTACCAAAAGGGTTTACACAAGGAAACTCCATTTTATGTTTTTATCCAAAGTATTGCTTTAACAGTATTAAAATGTCTTGAAGTCTTTGTTATTAATTATGCAAAGTTGCGGTTATTTTGATGCAAAATAATTGGCTAGATCCAAACTAACACACGGGCACAGAGCCGAAAATCGAGTTTATTTCCTAAATACGTAAGCCAAAGGCATAAGATTATGGCGGCACCTTTACTATTAACTGCAGTGGACCCAACTGTCTAAAATCGATTTCTGGCTTGCTTTATTCGATCAATCACGACAATTCTCCTTTCCTGTACTGGTGAGACTCAGGCTCATACATTATTCGTTATGGCAGATTGTTCCTGATTTCATAAACTAGGTCTGAATTAACATAGAATAAACACTTCTTACAAATGGACAAGGGAATGATTAGTAGTATGCGTCTGTATTATGATCCATAATAAAGTTATCGTGCTTCCAGCCCATTCTTTCTTCATGGCATGCCTTTAGCTTATGTCTTTGATACGAGATTTTATGAAAACCTTAGTAGAAACTCGCTCCTAACCACATCAATATCAATATCAATATGTGGTCAAGTATTACATTGACACAAAACAAAGACATCACAGCTGTTTGGGACTAAGAATCGGTGAATTTAGTGCCCACACCAGTTCATACAACTGCTACAGTCACTGGTAAACCACACAAGAACTTTAAAAGTAACTCTTAGGAAAACAACAAACACATATTGCCTAACAGTAAAAAATTACCTATGCAGTGCACACAACGTGTAAAGAGACAACTCCCATCCATCTACCCCAGAGGTTACGAATGGTAGTTTAGCCTTCAGATGTGGTGACGAGGTGAAAATAATAAATACGAGGTACCAGAGAAATCATGGGCTGCCCTTTTGCATATAATCCGCCAACCACCCGTCATGGTATTGCAGTTCAGTAGTAAGCTTCGAGCACAGGTAACGATGAAGGGTCACAAAGGGGCCTGGTCCAGCTGTTAAATGCTGCCTGCATAGAAATCTGCAAATTGTACAGCAATTGGTAAGGATGAAAATATAGTTTAAATTCTATTACTCCATGCGCTGAAAAAAATGGCCCTTAGAGCCTATTGGAAAAAGCAGGCACCCCTTTGCCAATTTTGTAATTAAGTAATATACAGTTTGGCAAAGTTCAATGTGAAACGGTGGCACCCTTAACGAAAATAAAAATTTCCTAAAAAGTACGATATGAGTAGTTCATATATCAGATTGGTTTATCTTAAGTTTTACAAACATTGATCAGTTTAATTCTAATTAAAAAAAAATAAAGGCTTACTTCTACAATTTTAAAATTCCTTTCATCATCTATTGATGGCACCGAGGTACATCCACTCTGATTTAAATAATTGTACAAGTCAAATCTCCTTTCCAATCCCAAAGAACCTAAAATCAAAGTGGTAACGTTGTAGAAGTTAAGTTGGTTTCTAAAGCAACAATTACTGTACAAGGGGCAGTATTAATGAAAGTGTTCCCACTGATGTCAGTAAAATCGGTGTTTTGTGGGTCTGTCCGTCCGTTTATTATCATCAAGATCGTCACCATTACCAGTATATGGCGCTGAGACAACGCAAATCCCCTTTTTGCTCCAGTCAATAGTCCCTACCCTCAGGTTCTCACTGCCAATCCACGTGTCCTTGTAGAGGATGTCAAGGTACGTCTGTCTCCTTTCTCTTTGAGGACGCAGAAAGTCGGACACCAGCCTTAAACTAGAAAACAATGAGCTGTAAATTACGTTCGTCATCATATTTGTGTATCAATACTAAGTCGTTTGTGGGGTTATAAAACATTTTTAGAAAAACTACGGAATACAGTTTAATACCCATCATAACCAGACGTTATATGGAAAGCCAGAAAAAAGGAAAAAATTATATATTTGTAATACGAAGGAAAGGTTAGTAATTTTATCGTACCTTGCCAAAGCCTTGATAGGAATTAGTTACGAAAAACAAATAAACTTNTGTCCTTGTAGAGGATGTCAAGGTACGTCTGTCTCCTTTCTCTTTGAGGACGCGGAAAGTCGGACACCAGCTGGCCTTAAACTAGAAAACAATGAGCTGTAAATTACGTTCGGCATCATATTTGTGTATCAATACTAAGTCGTTTGTGGGGTTATAAAACATTTTTAGAAAAACTGCGGAATACAGTTTAATACCCATCATAACCAGACGTTATATGGAAAGCCAGAAAAAAGGAAAAAATTATATATTTGTAATACGAAGGAAAAGTTAGTAATTTTATCGTACCTTGCCAAAGCCTTGATAGGAAAAGATAGGAAGGTCAAAAGAACTGCTCTTAAAAACTTAAAATTTCTTTGAAAAAGCAAAAGCAAAACCAAACTTAAAGAATGCCTATACGAAGTTGCACCAGTACACTACTCAGGGATAGCGTAAACTGTGGAACGAAAAGGAAAAACAATTTTACATCTGCGGTCGAAATAGTTAATGCTGATACAGAAATTGTACTTTAAATCGGTGCCACTCTTTGGTTTATAGGCAATGCAATGTTTACCGTCGAGGCAGACTCCATGGTTATTGTATTACTTACGCAATAATTCTTCCGATCCTCCTTGCAATATTTGATAAAAAATATGAAAGTTTCTTTCGTCAGGTGCTTGATGAACAACCCGTGACTGCAACAGAATAAAAACAATTAGAACTGTTAGAACGTTTTGAATGTTTACGTTCCTGCAAATGTATGCTAATAGGAAAGACATTGTCTGCAACAGAACTGGACTTAAAAACTGCACGGGTTTTCAGTTACTTTCTGATACAGTTTCAAACCCTGCAATCTTCTATAATATCCACCAAAAATCGCCATGTGATCAGTCAATAAATGGTAATAAGTTAAAAATTGACCTAACTCTAATCACCTTATGTACTTCCATATGTGTATTTTCTCGGCCCTAGAAAGTAATTCTATGGTGTTTATAGGTCTAATAATGACTGTAAAACCGTAGTTTGCCTGGTTTTCATTTGCTGCACATAGCAGTTAAATGTTCAATCATAAAATCAAATATCATTTCATAACTCCTGCAGCTAATGGTCCAGAATCCATTTTCCCAATAGGGAGGTCTATCGTAAGCAATTCCTTGGAAATACATGTGCAAAATACCGTGATTCTCTAAGGTTACCCAAGTCACTTATACGAGGTAGCGGCGATCAAAACAAAACAAAACAAAAGGGTTTGGATACCGGATGTTCTAAAACAGCTACGACTTTGATAAAAATTGTATTTTAAACACCTGTAAGAAAGAAACAAATCTTGGCCTACCTTTTCCAACAAATCTGAAAGAAAAAAATGAAAATAATTCTTTAGTTCAGGTAATAAGATATATTAAACCGCATGGCGATAATGATAAAGATGATGGTAAAATTGATGATGGCGAAGATTTTGATAATGATAATGACAATGATGATAATGATGACGACGATTATGGAGACGATGACGACTCTATATAAACTAAAATACGGAACATAAAGTCAAACGCTTCTTTTTATACCAACTGCAGAACGCAAAAGTGCTCAATTATTTCCCATTTGAATGTAACAACCATCTATTAAAGGAGGTGGGAAAATCTGCTGCTCCAAACCGCAACAAATGCAATAATATTATCACCAAAAGGTTAAAAACTAGTATTTTTTCTAAATGGGTAAAAGGCACAATCAAAAATATTAGTGGTCAGTAGAAATTTTTGTCATCCCCATTAACTTTATTCAGTCGGGGAATATGATTAGGTCCACTATATAACACGTTCGGTACTTATTTTTTGTTTTGAAGGTTACATTTGTATTGTAAATCTCGAAAATTTCCTCTGCGCTTTACAACTACTCCACTATCTCCTAATCTGAAGCAAAGTAAGTTTTAGTTTGGTAATAACTCCAAGTAGAATCAATTAACGTCGAATACTCACATTTGGATATGACTCCACCAATAGGATCACCCTTGAAATCAAACTCAAGGTCCATGTACTTTCCCTAAAATGTTTCCAAAAAATAACAAAAAAAATGAAGCTGGAGTACAAAACAAAAATGAATTAATGTGCAGCGTATCCATAAAATGTTACATAAGAAGAAGAAGGAAATCCGGGAAACAACTCGCTTCTACTTTTTCCACATACTTTATTACTTTAAAGCTAACTGTTACTCCACTTTCCATACACAATTTTACAATGATATGGAAAATGAAATAAAGAAACACATATGTAAACTTCAGACAGCCTGTAACCAAGAGCTTCCGGTTTCGATTCTCTGGCGGGAAAAAAGACTTCGGAACTTTACAAAAGAAAATGCAATTGGTTGGCGTGAGAGAGAGAGCATCCTCTGAAACCAGGTACTGGAAAAAATGACGTTAAAAAACGGGGAAAATCTTAAAAGAAACCCTATTCATGGTAGAGTATGCGACGGATATAAAAAGTACTTTGCGATACACGAACATAATATTTATAAAAGAAATAATGTGAGCATTATGAAACTGCCAAAGGTTAAACTGAATGTCACTAATGGTGGGTCTTTTAACTATCTTTCTCCAAATGTGTGGAAAGAAATATTAGTGAATAATTTTTCAAATAAAAACGAAATATTATATTAAATAATTTAAAATTAACGTTTACACATTTTTAAACTTCCTCTTTATTTGAAAAATTTATAGAAGGAGTACGCACATTTTTTCAATTGAAGTGTTTTTTATCCTGAACAAACATTTTACAAACGGAAATCCCAACACAACTATTTTAATGCCTTAGGGCTGGTCATCTCAGGTATAAACAATTTTACCCCAAACAAGGCCTGCTTTAATAACTCAAAGATAAGGAACTACTGATTAAATAAACACGAAGTGAAGAATCTTCTTTTCTCTTTTTCTCAACAGCCACAAGGATCATGGTTGTTTCGTGCAGTTGAGGAAGCACAGCTAAGTTTTTTCGGTGCTTCAAAAATTCTCATCAGCTCGTTCACTCATCAAAATCTACATCTTTACGGTTTTAAATCTTTTTTAGTTTATCTTTATCCTCCCACATAAATAAGGTAAGATAGACACTCCCTCTAACCAGACAGTAATAGCTGTGTGGTAAATAAAGTAGTTGTATGACGGGGAAAATAGAGGGAAATTTCCTACCCCCCTTTAGAAAATATTTTTTTCATAGCTTCTGTTTTGGTAAGAGTAAGTAATTCTCTACGGCACCCACGTTTAAATGGAGTGGAGAGAAATACCTAATTTTAAAAAACTTTTTTCAGCAACTCCAGTATAAATACTTTATGATGATAATAATAATGATGATAATAATAATAATAATAATAAAAGAATAATAATATAGTCATTAATACATTGCAATTATAAATATATTAGGAATAATAAATAAATTATAGTTCATATTGCACGTTTTTACATTCAAAATGGTAAGAAGTGTGCGTATTTTTAAAAATAAAAAAATTGTGTAGTTTATTTTACTTGTTTCGATATTTTAAGTTAAGAATATGTCTTCCTGGTGAAACAAAACAAAATTATTTTCTTTTTTAAATCTTTGCCTAACCTAAAAACAATACAAAAATGAAAAGAGATGTTGAACTGACGAGTTTTCACGCAAGGACGCTTTGTGTCTGTGTACACGAAACACCAAAAGCAAAAAACCTGTGTGTATGGTGAAAGAGGGGGGGGAGGGAGTTCAGGATTCACCGAGGTATTTACAAAGAGCAACGATACCTAGAAGAGCTTTACTCTTTCAAACCATCATAGGACTAGGGTGCACGTGCATGCTGTGGAAAGAAATGGATATCTAGCAAGAAAAGAACAGAATAAGCATACCATCCATCCTACCCCGGCGCCACTTCCCAAGCCGAAATATCCATAAATATTACAACTTTCCTTTAGACTAAAGCAATAGAAAAAGAAAGGCCAGTATATCGTTTAAAGTGGCACATTCAATTGCCAAGAAAAGGCGGCTTTCTTCTAACTACAGCTTTCTTGTAGGGTTGCAGAATGTTAATGTTTTTAAGGGCCCAGAAAACTTAGGTACATTTAAGCTTCTACTGATCTAACTCAGGCTAACTGTTTTTTAGCTAAAAAATGTTAAAAATAAACTTTACGAATTTTCGCCATTAGTGTTCTCATTGATGGAATGACTGATTGATACACGCGTTAGTTTAAAGGTGATTTATCTAATGTCAGTTTATATCAATCAGGCGAGTACCTGATACTTTTAAGTTCGGGTGGAAGATCTCTTTAAAGACCGAAGCTAAGTGCTCTACTTCACAAAACGTTTTATTAGATTATCTTTTCAGAAACAATACGAAGATAAGATAAGATAACCAGTTCATGAGGCTTAAATCTTTCAGACTTTCATTCAAATCATGCTCCGGCCTCTGTGGAAAACACCATATTAAATAAACTCCACATTTAATTTTAAAAAAAGTTATTGAAACATGTTTTTTTCCGAAGCGCCTTGTTGTCTGATCTCTTGATACCTGCAAGTTAATATGCTTGGCGACACAAGCAGAAAACATTGTTTCTATCAAAATGGGTAGTCTGGTTGAGAAGAAATTATTTAACTATTCCACACAATGCTATCAAACGGCAAAATTGAAAAACTTAAAATGTTAGATAGAGTCCTTGGAAATAAGCGTGTCATTTAAGTATGCTGGTAAGCAGCTGGTGTTAATGGTTTTCCAGACAAATATGGCACCAAGTAAAATGAAGTTCTTGGAACAACTACCAATACATGAAAAGTACCAATGCAATACCAATACATGAAAAGGTAGGTTAGTTGACGAAAAATCCTCAAAACCAACATCTCACCAGTGGAAGGAAACTGCGTCGATGAAAATTCGAGTTAAAAGCGGCTTTCATACATCAACCCAACTTGGATCAACTTTGTCAAATACCTTCATTTCCACATGTTTTATTTGAGTAAATAAAGCTTGATATCTTGACATCACGTGGTTCGTAGCAACATATTTCCCGACTTGTTTAAACCATATGCTATGGTTGTGATCAGATAAGTTCATCTTTTTTAGTGATAACATAAATGTTTCGAAAATTTAAAGGGGGTTTTCTCTGGTATTGTCGCGCGCGCCCCACAATCAAACACTCCTCTTTTTAAGTTTTCTTCCAAAAGACATAAAACGAAGCCTGCAAGTAAACTCACTGTCATATTTCTCTGAAAGTGATGTCCATTGCAGTCTGGGTTACTTTCAGAGAGGTATATAATCAAACAGATTGTTTTCGATGTAGTTAGGCTTATATTTCCAATACATTTTTGTTGTTCTATGTCTCTTAACATTGACTGGTTGTATTCTCTACTATTTCTCTTGCCATTCCTCTCTCCGAGTTCATCAGCACATCTCCTAGACATGCGTACAAGTCCTATAAATATCCAAGTATTGCGTGCTGGGTTTTCTCTCCCTGGTGCCACCTTTTTTTTAATCAAAATCGGAACTATTACTGCCATATCGATGTACTAGTGAGACATATTACAAAATTTTGATATAATAATCAACCAATATTGCCACTTAAAACCTATTTCCTACTTCATGGACCTTCATCACAACAACAACAATTATTATTATTTTTTACCGACCATAATTGTTTTTACTGCTTGGTCATTTTTATAGGAAGCTATGTTCTGGTTACAAATTCTAAGCATGACATTCTGTGAACCATATACTTGTATAAATGAGAAAATACCAACATAATGAGTAAAATAACGCTTAACTACACTATTTTTAAATCTCAGTAAAAAACTTAACTCTATTCCCTTTACCGTTGCAATAACATTGCATTAACTTATACCCCCTAAGTGGGCATGGGAAATAAAAAACAAAGATATAGTCGTATGTTTTATGTTATTTCATAACGACCACATTTTAGAATTGTTGTAAAGAATTTGTGGTTTCTCACGCACTGCACATGTAAACTCAAAACTTGTAACATTTAACAGAGGGGATTATGCTAATTGCTTTTTATAGCTTCTCATCTAAAGTATTATTGATAATGAACCTCACTTCCAACGAATTGATAATCTCCGTTTCAGTAAGCAGGTTTAACTTGGAATATCTGCAGCATTCTAGAATGTCCTCTTCGCCCCCATCCCCATCCCCCAAACAATATTGCTTTAACAGAAAATCATCAATTGGAAGTAAAAAACCCAAATAAGTTGTAAGTAAGATCAAAATCCATAAGGTGGAACTGCTGGTATTCTAGTCAAAAAAGTACATGTACTGTTACGGTTCTTAAGGCCTGAAAGCTGCGGTCTGATCTGATTTGATTCAACGGGTAGGAGAAGTAGAAATGTTCTTTACTTAAAACCGACCCAGCAATAAACGTATATTCCAAATCACTGTGCGTGAATCAAGTTTTTAAAAGGTAATATGTATACCGAAATAATCCAATCGGAAACTGTTAGTCTTGTAGTACTAAACGTCGAATTAACAGTTCTAATAACAATGAACAATACGGAAAAAATGAAGTGAAAAAAAAATGCAGATGGATTCCAGGCAGCTCCTGTGGCTTTCATGTCTTTGTTTTTCTAGCTGCCAAGTTACAGGTGCTTTTTCCTTACCCTAGACAAAATAGTGGCTAATCTTTCAACTGATTATTCGTTGATTATTCTTTCCCCTGGGGTTCTGTCTCTGGCAATCCCTCCTGACTCTATTCATTTTAGGGTTAGGGTTAGGTCTCCCTTTTTTTTCTACCTGCCAAGTTACAGTTACCCTAACCCTAACCCTTTTGTGTGAGGGTTAAGTCTCACACAAAACGACGACATTCCTAGTAAACAATTAACACCTCGTCCCCAGGTGGAAAATGTACAAATACCCTTTTTCATCTTCGGTTATTATCAAAATTCGTGCAGCGTAACTGCATTTACGGTGCCACATTAAAATGTATTCAAACTCTAAAAGCCACATAATGCAATAATGGTTTGAAGCAGCTGACCTAATGAAAGCTGGGCAGCGATGTGAAAAAATCTTAGTCAAGCTGCAAGTTCCAAGGTAAATTCATTTTAATACATTTTACGTTAAAGAACGGTCTCTGCTTTCAAAGTTACCATAGAACCCAAACCGATGGTTATGAAGTTATAGATACCTGCTTCTTTCAGTCAAAAACCTATAAACACGTTAAATAAAATTCGGCTGCAGTAAAAAAACAACGAAATACTCCCTTTTTGAATAAATAGTTATCAGAAACCTGTGTCCATTCACGAGTCTGTAACTGTTTGGCCATCAACAAAGGACAAAGGTAAACAATGCACTTGCAACATTAACACAGTTAAATAAATTAAGATTTGTGTCTGGGGTCAAATGAAATAGGATCTGGTAGGTTCTAAATTGGGTTTGGCCTTCCATCCCGCGTCTTCTTGACAAGCTGTTACTGCCACTGAGTGTCTCTGCATTTGAAAGTTATTTCGCTAACATGATTTCTCAATTCCAATGATGTGGGGCTCGAGGGGATATCTTTTGAGCTTCACTAACTACATTGGCCCTGAGAAATACAATGCTCTACGAACAAACAATTCCTTGTTTGACTGTATAATCAGTTTTGAAATCGTGGGAATATGGTCTTTGTTGGTCAGTGGAACGCAGGAAATAAGCCACATCAATGTAAAATACGAGGATCGTTTTAAATAATGATGACATTGCTAAAGTTACTGCTATGACACAAATCGTTGTAATTTACTGTAGGTACGATGTTAGGAGATTGAAAAATAGATAATTAGACCATCACAGATAGCGCAAAGCAAAAAAGGAACTGGTGTTAAAGTTAGGAACAAACATTTTACAGCTTAAAACTTTGTTTTATAAGACAAACTAATACAAAAATTTCAATCTTAAACTCAATATTTAAAAAAACACATTAATTGTAATTATACATATACTGGAAAATACATGTCCACATTAGCAGGTGTAGAACGTGACTTCGAAAGGAGCATTTATAGAAATTTATTGTTTTGGCTGTCAGAAAAGAAGAATTTTAAAACATAGTACCTCATTTTATCATTAATTTACTCAGGACTGAAAGACATGAAGAAAGCCTGGGTAAGAAAAAGGAGAGTTATGAAGTTAAATGAAAGGTTATCCTGTAAATTCAAGTTTGCCAAAGTGCATGGCTTTAAAACAAATAAAACTGACCCCTGTCCTTTTCTATTAACTGTTCACATTCTGAAAGATCTGTACCCGACTATGCTGGTCAGAATTGACACAAGGCAGTTGTTTACAAATAGCACCAATTATTTATGAAGATAAAAGCTTGAGAAAACCATGTACGTTTTCTAAATGACTAGCATTCAGTAATGAGTTTTTAGTACGGGAAATTGTCATCTTAATTACTGCTGATTTAAACGTACATGGTTGTGAGCATTTCTTAATGTGCATTCAAAATTTGCTAAAACGTGAAACGTAGTAGTATTTAATAAAGCAACTCAATACCGCATATTAGATGAAGCAGATTACCACTTTTACGCCCTATGCCAATTCTTAACTACTGACTGGGCTTGGAGCACAATGTAGTTTTGGCCTTTTCCCTAAAGAGTAGAAAGCTACAGGAATTAGCATGCAAGAGAAACAAAAAAGGGTATGACGTTTTTCCATGAAGCTAACTTACGACCAAGGGCAAGGAGCTAACTTCTCCTTGCCCTTGGTCGAGATTTCAAGCACAACTTCGCACTATCATTGACTATCTAACATTAAGGTTTGTAGATCATCAGGACTAATATCTGTGTTTATTTAACAATTCCGGGAATTAAACGTCCTACTTTTGGGCGCTTTCCATAATATAACATCAGATATAACTCAACATTTACTTCGAATAGGGAAATCTTCTCCAAAGTCAAGGTCAGTGATGTACTCAGTAGGATACCTTAAACTTCTACGTTGTTCTATTTGCAGACCTCTAAAATCTTTCACATCAAGCAATATGCTTGAAATGCAGTCCAACACCAGAATGAATAAGAAGAGGGCAAGTATGTCTTCCTAGAGCAAACCCACAACTATATTGAACAAGTCTGTCTCACCATCCGAGGTTATTACTCTGGAGCGATTGTTGGTACATATTCCCTCCAAATCATTAATGATCTTGCAAGGAATCGGTACAGGGCCAGTATTTAAATAAAGTCAGCTCTATTTACGGAGTCAAATGCCTACTTAAAGTCGACAAGATAACGGTGTAGTCCTTCCTGACATTGTTTATTTCTTCGATTATTCTACGAAGTTAGGATCTAAGCAGTAGTCGAACGCCCCTTCCTTCATCTATTTTGATAACGACAAAGAATTCCGTTGAATGCGGGGAATATTAAGATTATGATTCTAAAAACCAAGTTAAAGTTAACAATAGAAGTTTAACTTGACAGGCACCTAGTTTAACGTCACGTTCCTGCAGGGCTTACGATGAAACGAGTTAAAAGGGATAAACACACCCTCGGAACATCTGGAAATTAAACTTTGTGGAACGGGAACTTAAAGTTCCTTAAGTTACGTGATGTGCACGTTGCCTTACTCAACAATTCACATGGTCACACTAAAAAATTTCCCTGGAAAAACAAGGGTAAGCATTTCTTTTTTCTGTCTTATTCCTATTAAAACTAAAAATTAAATGGTAATACTATTTCATTCGTCCTGTAGAATAAGATTTTTTTACACAGGAACGTAGCTTTTCTTAACAAGATGACAGTGAACATTTCCACAAAGTTATAAGAAACAATGTTCAGATGTAAATAAACTGTCTAAAACTTCACATAATGGTGTACTTATTGACAATAAAATAGGGTAAATTTACTTACAAAACGTGACGAGTTGTCGTTTCGAACAGTCTTCGCATTTCCAAATGCTAAGCCAAAAAAAGTAAAATCATCATTAGATATCATACAACCAGACTAAAGGCATACATTTTTCTTTATTGGTACTAAAATCTATGAAATCTATGATTCAGAATGGTAAAGTTACGTATGCTTGCTCTTTCTAATCCCACAAGACATAAGAGTAAACTAAAACACGTCACCGAATTTGAAAAATGAATCATCAAATTTCACAATTATTCAAAATTTTATACACACCCACACTAAAGGTCTGAAAGCCTCTGGCAATACACATATGAAAAATGCAACATCAAAGGAAAGGGCAAAAAATATAATTCTTAAATGTCTGGAGAACCTCATTTGTCGACCATGCGCAACTACTGCAAAGGTTTAGAAAGGGAAGGCGAAAACCATGGTCTGCACCCGGCAGATTTAACGTCAAAGCCGGAAATAATTGCTGCCAACGTAGATTGACGGTAGCCGCCCAAGCCTGCTTAGTATGTCATGCAGCACCATAAAAATCTTTAATAATCAGACAGAGGGTGGGGAGTTGATTATGTGTGAAGAGCAAGCAACACTGTATCTCCACATTGTGCTCCTTTCAGCTATTTATAAAAAACAGTTCGTACGAGAAAAAGCTCGTACTTTCCTGACATAACTCACAACATCGATATGGTAAATGACAACAATTTTAAACAAATCGCAATAAATAAAGACTGTCTATTCCTGAGTTTTATTCTACTTTTACATTAAAGTCGACAAACTGCCCTAATTATCTATTCTAACAAAATACAATCTTATTAAATAATTTTTTTGGAAAGCAAATGTAAATTTATGTCCATCAAAGTGAGTCACTTTAATTTCATACCTAAAAACCAACACACTGTTCAGGGAAATTTTTGAGACACAAAAAACAAAACAAAGAAGTGAATTAAGAAACACTTTCACATAGAGAAGCTCATACTACACGCCATTATGTTCTTCCCAATACAATCTTTAAATTTGAATTGTAACAATACAAGGTCCTAGTTGGGCATAAAATTCATAAACAAATTACCTTCAAGTACAGGGTTGGACTGTAGCAGCTGCTCTTTTACCCTGTCTACTTCTTCTCCTTTTCCAGAAACTGCTGCGACATACCTCATAACAATCTTCGACGCCTCTGTTAAAAAAATAATAGCCGGCATTAAAAAGGCAATTCTATTTGAATTTCAAGAAGCAAAGCCAAATTGTTTACATGACAAGGACTAAGCAACCCAGCTCAACATCACCACGTACATTACATGTTTGGGATAATTGTATAAAATACCAATTCATCTACAATACCGTATCATGTAGTCCACCATCAAATGTCAATAGTTTTTCTTAATTCTAAACTACCTTCGTAGTCTTTAAAGTTTAAACTGGGCCACGGAGCGTGCCATCGATGTCGCTTCCGTACGTTGCTGCATTCACTATTTTGGAGGCTTTCATGCTAAATTTCATGGTTAAACAGGCGAAAATTGGAGAGAATGACCAACCTTTAGAGAGAAAAAGATCCTCCCAAAACTACGTCATTGCTCACATATGATTAGTCAATATGGATCATGTGTCAGGAGATACCTGGTTGTTAAGTCGAAAAAGAAAAGTCATTAAATTCATTAGCTCTGTCCTTAATACCTCCTTTTCCATTCTGCTTCTAGATGTTATTACTAAATGTCAAATTGAACTTATAATCGATGATAACTGATGCAGACGACGAAAAACTTTTAGCAGATGACGCGGATGCAAAAAAAACAATAACTATTTCTCACTATCAAGTGCCGTCATCAGCCATAAATAAACAAGAAATTGTATGAGGTAGTTTTACCATCTTTTATGTGTACACTTCAAGTACAATTTCACGACTCCAAGATTGGGTTCGGAAAGAAATGTGTAGTGCTATAGTTATTTAAAAAATGAAAAAAAATCCGAACGAAAATCAATCGAAAAGGTATTTTTCGCTGAGTGATCCTTATCGTCTTATCGATCGTTACAAGCCTATGAAACCTCTGGGGCCTTTATTTATACTTTATACACACAACTACTTTCATTTATTTCTCTGGCTACACGATAATAAGTGATGACCGCAGAAGGGCATTACTTTGTTTAGCAGGTGCTAGTGATAGGAACTCTTGGCATAGAGGTTTGTGGCAATCTCTAAAAATTTCTTTCCTCGAATGTTAAAATAAATGTTTTACATACAGAAAAAAGTAAACATCAGCTGCCTGTGTTCGCGACAATGACTTATATTTGGGTTAATTAACAACTACCTTCCATGGAGTATCTTGTTTTCTTTCGTCCAGGGTTACCACTCAAATTCGAAGGGCCAAAAATCTGACTGACCTCACCATCCTGACTACCTTTATTATACCACAAATATGTGAAAGCTAATGAAAGTAATGATGCACAAACCTTGCATTATCCGTTCATCACACCGACTGTTACAGCCATCTTTACTACTATCTCGATAAGGTATGTGCAAACTAAGTAAAATGCCGTCCTTCAGGTGAGTCCGGCAAATCAGAAACTAAGTTTAATTTGGCGAAAAAAATCTAAGCGAACAAGCCAAATTCTGTCTTCTTGACGTTTTGCGGGCCTTTTAAAAAATAAAGGCAATCTGTAGAAGAAGAATAAAATATTGACCATAATCTAACTTCGGCCAAAACATCGGCTTATGCAGAAAATATTTGCTAATTTTCGCCTTCCCTTTTTTCTTATAAAAGAAAAACGTGTGTAAAAGACCTCAGGTGCAACTCTCTCATCACATCTAGTACAGCCACAGAAACTGATAAACAAAAATCGAAACCTGCTGGTTTTAACAAGTTCTTAAAATGGGTAATAACTGGTCTAAAAGAGCATTAAAGAAAGCTATGAAAGCAAAAGATAGTGCCAAAGTAATTTCAGTTATATATAGTTGAATTGGCAAAGGTCTCCCCTTTCACTCTGCTAAATCAGCTAGATGAAAAAGATCGCGCAGTAAAGATAAGCTTTACAACTGTGTTATCGATGGCTACCTATTGACGGAAATGAAAATTTTATGCTCATATGCTGAAATATCGTACATTACAACGAAATTTGCCACTTTATCTTTCACACTGAACTGTCAACATCATACCAACTCGGGCTATTTGTTTGCTTCGAAACAATCAAGTTATTCAAATTTCACTGCTGAAAGAGATACAAAAACAGAGGGTATGTCAAGCAGGATATAAATGTAACCTCTAAACTGATTAACGTAGCATGATCTACGTCCACTTGGGAAAGAATCTTAACAAAAAAAAATAACTGAGGAATATTTTCATATGGTCACTTTTTTCAGATCTGTTTATTAAAAGAAAAACCCTTCCAAAACGTGTCAACTGTCATGGTGCTAATGCATTTTTTTTCAAAGATAAAAAAAATCGTGTATTTCTAAAAACTTTGCACTTTGACTTGCTATTCTCATGCAGTTCAATCAACGAATCGTTTAGTTTTCAGTGTACAATCCCTACATCATTTACACTGCAGTAAATTCTGGACTAATGTTTCTAAAATACCAAAAAACCACAACCTGAAATGTTTACATTTGAAAAGAAATCCTTGCAGCTGGAACATATCAGATAAAGCAGGATACAATCTTGGCAATAAAACGTCAATAAAAAAAACTTTGGCAAAAAGCCATGAAAATGCAAAATTCAGTTATAAGATAAGTTTACCTGTTTTTCCAGCTCCACTTTCTCCTGATATTATAATACACTGATCGTTATTGTAATCTCTCATTGATCGATAAGCATCATCCGCCAGCGAAAAACTTTTCAAAAAAATGCAAAATGTTATCTTACTGACAAAAAAGGTTTCCTTCATATTATAAACAAACTAAAAACCGTCTTTTTCACATTACCTACGCATGACACTTGCTCTAAAACACAAGCATTAAATTAAATTCAAGTCTAAAATTATTAGTTTTTTAAAACGGTATCATAAAAACGGGGCAAAATGACAAATGAGTCAAGAAAGCAGAAAAAAGAAATATGGTAGGAGAGAAAGAGAAGGAAGAGGACGAAGGAGAAAGGAGGAAGGGGAGGAAAGAGGAAGGGGAGGAAAGAGGAAGGGGAGGAAAGAGGAAGGGGAGGAAAGAGGAAGGGCATGAAGGAGAAAGAGGGAGGAGGGTAGAATGAGAAAACGAAAAAGAAGCGAAGAGAGCCAACAACAAAAAGAGGGCAGTGCAGAGAAAAGATAAGTACAGCGGCCCAAAAGGAAAGGTTGGATATAGAGACGTGGGAAAAAGTGAAGGGAGTGGAGAAGGGAATGAAGGGAAGTAAGAATACTGAAGCGTTGATTTAATTCGCCAATGAAATCAGATATTTCGAAATCGCACAATTGCGTATTCGTTAATCACAAATCAGTCATTTTAAACAATGGAAAGTAACACATGCAGGATTTATCTGCCGACGTAAATTGAATTTCTTCTGCACGTCACCATTTGGTTTGATTGCACCTACTATAATGATAGCATGTGCAAGTTCAAAAAAAATACAAACTTCTTATGTTCTGTGTTCGTCAACCCTTTTCTGTTTGTAAAGTAAATAAACCTTCCCTATTGAAAAAAACGTTTTAGTGTGGTAAGCGGAAAAGATTAGCTTTCACAATAATCTTTTAGCGCCGATTGAGCACTTTTTAAATCGTAAAGTTATAGCTCTACCTGATTTCCAGAAATACATCTGATGAAGAGAAAGCTTCATAAAATATTTTCAAAAATCACGAATGATTGCCTTGTGATTTTGTGATTTTTCACCAACGTTGTCTAACTGTGTATCTAAATTTCGAGCTGTTTATCACAAAATAGCTTTTCTGTACAATATAACTTAGGATTTTTACAAATCAAATAGACCTGATTCATAGAAAATAAATATTCTATCAGGTGTAATTCATAATCCGATTGAGTTATTAATCCATAATTCCACAGCTCCATTTCTTATTAATCCGAAAAAATGGTTAAAGAATAAGCTTAATCCAAGATTGTAGATTATATATCCAATAAATAGGCATGGAATTTTCCTATGATATGTATACTGAACAGGATAGAATTTTGGTTTTCTTTAGTTCAATTGTTTGTAAGAAACTCAAGAATACAACTCATATCGTAAAGCTGTATTCTCTTAGTTGGGATACACCACAGCTATCCTCTTGCGGTTACTGTATGCAGCTTTTGGTAGACAACGTAAAAATTTCTTAATTTGGTATACCTGTTAGATTATGGTTCTTTATTACAATGTAGCTAATTGTTCAACGCTCTCGAGATACCTTTAGTTAAAGGAACATATCAGTCTTGATTCTATTTCCATGGCTATCCCATTCAATCACTATAAGCAGAGTTACGGTTGGGTTTTTTAATAATAAAACTTTTACAATGGTCCCTAAATAACGAAATGTTCTAATTTATCCTACATATTTTATTCCACTTAGCTAGTAAACACAAACATATATGTTTTCTCCATTACCGTCCAAAAGGAATCTATATCTACTTTTTTCAATGGTAAATAAAAGCTTTAAATGCTAGTCATTCTAATTAGAGGCCAAAGCATAGTTCAGTTGAGCGTTTTGTGCGGCCATACAGTCCTTAGTTAGCTATAGTGTAAAAAATGCGGAATACGCGGGTCATTACATCAGTATGCAACGTTGATTTACAAGCAACTAAGTAAAAAAAACAGATATATTGTTCACAGTAAGCTTTGTAAAAGAATATCATCTCATTTTCTTAAGCCACATGGTCTACTTTTAAATGTAGCCACCTACACAGAAGATATGTATCTATATGCTTTCATCACATAATATATATTATGTCTGGATCCAAAAATTGTGTACTTATACACCATAGGCTGAGTATTAAAATAAAGTACAGTTTTGTATTATGCATTGTTAAATATAAAATTATCACACAAAATACAATCAATAGGTAATAAATAAAAAAACAAAGTTGGGTGACAGATTTTGACATAAATTAAATTATCTATT
Organism: Morbakka virulenta; assembly: GCA_003991215.1. Taxonomy (NCBI): domain Eukaryota; kingdom Metazoa; phylum Cnidaria; class Cubozoa; order Carybdeida; family Carukiidae; genus Morbakka; species Morbakka virulenta. The sequence goes on along the minus strand of RDPX01000134.1, from coordinate 712,826 downwards.
AAGTCACAACAAATCCAATGTACATATATATATATATATATATATATATATATATATATATATAAACAAATGAATATGAAATGTCATCAGCAACAGTGCTCTACCACATTAAAAGGTAGGAACTATCATAAAATCAGATATACGAGGAAGAAAAACTCTAACTTTACAGGATCAAGAGTTTCATGTCTTCCAGAATCTTCAGCTGTATACAAAAAGCTTACATGGGTGGTTTTTGTATACAGCTGAAGATTGTGAATGAAATTAAACTCTGAATACTGTAAAAGCTAGAGTTATCTTACTCAGATATCTGATTAGACATATATATAATCCGATATATGAGTAAGGTATATGGGTATATATATACATATATTTATACCCTTAACCACCTGGACTATTCAAAAAATTCAAAACATTGCAGATCCCTAACATCGCTGCAAGTGCTCAGATTTCAGCACTTCTGGGCACTACATCAAT
>RDPX01000134.1:581790-696912 GCA_003991215.1 Morbakka virulenta | reverse complement strand
AGTTTGTAAATTGCAGCCAATGTCGAAGCTCTTCGTTCACAGTTTGCACGTCCCCTTGAAGGCCAATGGCTCTGCAGTGTAGCACGTGTTTGCCTTTCCTCACATAAATAATAGTTGCTCTGTGCTAGACCATAAGAAATTTTAAATAAAGCATTTGAATATATATGCGTATGAGCTAAAAAGTATGAATATTCAACTTTTTTAAAAAATCATATTATAATGTAGAGTTTGTAAATTGCAGCCAATGTCGAAGCTCTTCGTTCACAGTTTGCACGTCCCCTTGAAGGCCAATGGCTCTGCAGTGTAGCACGTGTTTGCCTTTCCTCACATAAATAATAGTTGCTCTGTGCTAGCCCAATTCTGTACATGAAGTCTGCATACCTTCCGTTGCCTGACCTCAGTCTGTTAAGCAAAATCCAGGGCGCCTGAGGTAGATCGTGCCCTGGAGGTTCAGTTGATGGCTCTGGTATGTACTGCTTCAATCTTCGCTCGGTGCTGTTCCACCTCTCCTGCCACTTCTCTGCTGTCCATAGATCCGGAGAGCTGCCGTTTGCGTCACGAGTAATGTCTTACATTCTTCTGGATAGAGGACGTCTGGATGCGAGTCTTTGTGGGGCCTGTCTGTGAGCAGTTGCTGTAAGGTGCAGTAGGTGAGTGCTCTGGTGCAGGTCTTAAGAATTATGTTTTCTCTTCTCGAATCAGGTGACTGAATTCCTGAGGGGATGGGAAGCAAATGAAGAGGTGTATAGCGGATACACCCACTGATGATGAGCATGCTAAGCATTTGAAATTTCATGGCCATAAAAACGTCCTTTGGACTGGAGAAGAGGGCTATAAAAACAAATGCAGCAGATAAAGAAACAAGTAAATCAAGATGCCAGTGGGATAACACTATAGAAGGGCTAGTGCTTGGAGGCATAAAACGCGCCGCGGTGTGCATATAATTGGACTTGGTTTCAGGGTTTCATACAAACAAGGCTCTAATACTATTTCTACCGGAAAAAATTGACAGCGTATGAACACTCCTTCGACAATATCCTTTATTACCTTATATCGTTTACTCTAGATATATAATTGTTCGTCTATTTAGTTTACAGATTATATCGACAGAAGGATTGATTGTTGGTCGGAACAGTGAAAGCAGCACAAGGCAAGATCTGATACTTTCTCTTCAAGAAACTTACTTCTTAATCAGCACGATGATTTTTTTTTCAAATAACAGTTTCAGACGGTAAACAAATGTATGGCCTTGCTATTTGCTGAAAAATTGCCGAATAAGGGTTAACCCATTCCCTAAGTGGTGAAATGAATGAACAAAATTCAAACACTCGTCTTCTTTCATCACATAAGCAGTAAAAAGTTTTAAAATGTTTTTATATCAAGCTTCCAGCAACAAAAAAGTATCAAAATTTATTTAAGTGAAGAAAGCTTTGTCAAACCATTGGTAAATTGTTGCAGAAGCATTTTTAGCTCCAATGCGATCAGCAAAATAAGGAAGTGACAAGGTTCGGCCGCACAATGTCCTGTTGTCAAAATTGTTGCATTTGTTCTTTTAGCACAAGGAGTGTAAATGATTCATTCAAAAATCCACAAAAACATGTCCAATATCTTACTTATTTAAAGTTGGCGGGTATGTAAACATTCACTACTAAGATAATCAATTGGCAAAGCTTGAAGAGACATTTGAAAGAAACTTCGATTGCTTTTTTATTACTTAATACTTGATGGATAATACTTTTAGAATACAAGGTCTGGTTGCATTCGAACAATGTCCCATACCACAATTTTTGCTTAAATTTCAAGATAATCGTACTTTCTTTGCCTTCCATTGTGACACAAAATGCACTATAACCACAAAGGCCTACGGTCGGCAATTGAGAACCCATGATCTGCCCTCAAACAGATAAAAATTAAATGCATTAAAGATGTTTTACACCAACAGATGATCAGCCATGAACTCTTTATTGTGCGTTAGTACAAAACAGTACAAAACTGACATCATTTTACATGTTATCCCCAATCAAAACTCTTGCCTAACTCATTTGTTAGTTTTACTGACCTAGTTGTAGCACCTGGCCACGAATGTAATAATGGTCTCAATGAAATGTAAGAGAAAAAATTGTGTTTAAGCAACTACCAAAATTAGAAATTTCTACTTCTATTGGCAAAAGGAACCGTTGGTTTACATTGCTAGGCATCACATCTGTGTACCACAGGATCATCCAAAATGAGGAAACAAAAGCAATTAATTTTTTGCTCCTTTAAGAACACTGGCAGTGTAGGGGCACCTACAAGAAAAAACCGAATCCTGCATTTTTTTGTTCAAAGCAAAAACTCACTTGATTTATTAAAAGGTATTATGAGATTTACAGAAATTAGATTGGCATTTTCTTTTAAAATTCTAAGGGAATTAAATTCAACTGGCCTCCAAACATGCAATATCTTTGGGGGTACATGTGATTTAATTGGATATAAGTATATATGCTTTCTGACACAAGCAATATAATGGAATAAGTAAATGTATTTTACATGTACTGTCAATACAGTTATAGACAAATCTAAAAAAATGCAATAGTTGAATTACTGTTCAATCGCCAAAATCATTTTCTATTAAAGCTTTAACAATGGGACATATGTTCATTTTGCACAGTCAGTTTCTGATCTGGAGACGCTAGACATGGTGGAAACTGAAATTAATGACTAGTTTAACAGTTTAGCTTTGAATATGAACGAAATTAAAAGTCGTGTATTGGTTTCCTAGAAGCTAATGGATTCCATTCATCCCGACAATCCACAATACAAACATCACTTAAAGCAACTGCTTTTTGACAACATTGCTGATTTGTACGTCATCAGGCCTAAGAAAAAAAAATCAAACATGAGCAAATACTTTCTACAAAAGTCAAGGAAATACAAATGGGAGACGTGTCAACCACCGATACAAAAGACCCAAGAGAAGGTTTGAAAGTTCTTCTGAAAGCTGGTTAAATACTGAAGAAGGGCATTACAAACGTAACCCCTTCCGAAACTAGAAGGAACGTTTAACAATTATGAATCGCCTGCTTCCCTTCATCTCTTCTGCAATCATGTTATTCAAGGGTTACGGCAGATTGGGGCAATCAACACGGCAGAATTCATGAAACAAAGTGCACTTCTATTTTTACAATATTTCTTATGTACTTACAAGTCTGATCGGTAGGTCACCTGTGAAACTGAATGAAGACTTTGCTTTCAAATACCGCACTGAGATTCTCCCAACCATTGGCTCTGGTTGTGGATAACAAACCAGACCAAAAGCCCTTGTGGAGGGATTAGTCAAAGTAGAGCTCACTGTCTTGTACAAGGAGGTAGTGGAAATTGAGACTGCTGTCGCAACAGGCGTTCTTGAAAGAATGAAATCCATGGCCATCTTGATTGATTAGCGACAAATGTTTTTGTTTTGCACTGGAAACTTTTTTCTCGAATCCAAGCTTTGTGTTATGTATATACTTTATAACACAGTGGTCGTAATATATCGGATTCCGCCTAAAAACCCATAGCACCGCCACTTTACATCGATGGTCATCAAAGTCAAACATTGGAGAAAGTTGATTCATGTGAAATATTATACTGTGACAAACAAGGAAATTGCTGCAAGTCCAACTCACAGCAAAAGACGAAAATGGTACGTATTGCTGCCTGTTTTTCTTTCATATAAAATGAAATAGATAAAAAGTAAAGCTTTACTTGTTCGGGAAGCACCTTCAGCTCTTTGTTGCCAACATCTTGCTCCCAGACAGGCATTGCTCTTCTGCCCCCTCTATTACGATTACCAATAAAAAAACGTGACACCCTGTTCGTAAGTCTGATGAGGGCAAGTGCTTTTCTCACTCTTGCTATCGGAACAGAGCCCAGCTATATGGCAAGGCTATGATTTTTTAAATGGAGAGCAAGGACATCAAGAACAACTATTGTTTTAACCAGGCGAGATCCCACATCATCTTCTGTGTGCTGGCTACCTTGGATAATAATAATTTTTAATAATAATTAAAAAAATAATGATTATTATGGAAACTTTTTATTTTTACGTCCAAACACATACAATTACAAACCTCACTAATCAAGGTAGTTTGCATTGGCTTGTCTATTTAACAAAATTAAATATATTACTAGCAAAATCAATAAAACGACAATAGTTCAGGATTTGTCTATGGCTGGTTTCTACGACAGAATATGTAGTATGTGGTGCGAATGGTTATATTGGAAAGTTTGGATGAAAGAAAGCCCTCGTATTTGGTGTCGATGTTCAAAGCGTTGCACAGTTCAGTGAAAGTAATACAAGATTTACCGAATATACCTAAAGAGCTCATGGAGAGATTTACAAAACTAACTTTCGAAAAGCTGAAATGTAAATTACGAATCAAATAACGATATTTTTCACATTTTCGAGGAGCATTTTTATCCAGGTTTGTTTCATACCCCACCGTCAATTCAAGTATGTATAACTGCTTTTGTGGAGTAGCTAAGAACAAATGAGGCAGCAAGGTATCTACAGTTATAACGCATGGCGATAAGAATCCACATATACCAGCGTTTATTGTTCAGCCTTCAAGAGATTTGAGAGCTCCTGCTAAAAACTGTAATGTTGAGTTGTGTCGCCAAGTATAACGACCTTGTTAAAGGTACGTTTTGCAGCCGGGGACAACATGAAGAAGGATATCTGATTCAAAGCAGGAAGACCAAGAAGATGAAAGATTGAGGCTCCATTTTGATAGATCTTTACGAGTTGCAAGGGTGATATTCAAATAACGAATGGTAAACTTTAAAATATTTTTGGGCAGGTTACATTGAACTTCAGATCAAAACAAGTACTTTGAAGTTGAGTTGCCAAGCAGAAATGAAAGAATGGTACCTTGAGCAGTAACATGACTTTGTAAACACTCCTTGTGTTTTGTCTGCACAACTTTTAAAACGTCTTTTGTATTTTTATACATATAGTGTTGTATATCGGTACTAATTATTATAATAAAAATATTATCATTGTCATTATTATATTATCATTACTATTATAATTTTTTATTATTATACGAAAGACAGAGGTGTTGAGTAAGTGTTGCAGCTGAACTTCAATTATCTACAATTTTAACACAAGTACTCAGCAAAAAAGAAATATCGAGCACCAGAAGCTCATACAGGTACCTTGCAAACTTTGAACAAGTTTTACATCAGAAAGTTCCTGGAACTTTAGCCTAGTGAAACTGATTCATTGAAGGAAAAATCCACGTTTTGCAGAGAAGCCTATCAGCAAAACACAATGCAATCTCAGGAACCATACAAAGAGGGTGATGCAGTGAAAAAAAAATTGGAAAGGTTCTTGTGATGTTTTAAAGAAATTAATCAATGTAAATGCATTCCAATAAGGTTCAACATTTTAAAAGAACGTATATAAATCAATTTAAGGACATCCTCCAATTTTTTAGAGTCACCAGACAACGAGACCTATTTCTACAAGCGTAGAATCTTGTCATCGTCCATAACGTCCTTGCTACATTTAAGTACTTTCCTATTGCACCTAATCTTCAAGTTTAATAATACGGATTTCAAAAAAAGTACTTCTCCAGCAGCAAGATTAAGAGTCCAAAGAGCTTAAAAATCATTCCTGAATGATACAAAATGATGTCAAATTCAATGCAGTATTTCACTAAGATGGCCTTGTAGAGATGGAACACAAAGCAGAGGAACATACGAATTTTGGTAAGACACATTCTTTTTCAGCGCAGCGAGTAATCATTATTGATGGGAGAATTGTGCTTATCTCAGTTAGTAAAGCGTAACAAATGATAATATATAAAGACCTAATAAATGGCATTCATCCAGAAAATCCATAACATGACATCACAAAATGACCAGGTTAGATGAACGTTTGATCAGTACATTAAAACATCCCTCAAGGAACCGAGGAAAATAAAGCGAACCAGACAACAATTTAATCCGAAATATTTCTCTAAGGGACTTTCTCTCAGACATGTTAACTAGAAAATAATTGACCGCGTGTTTAAATGAGAAAGTGGTATATCACAGAAAGATCTCCAACAACAAACTGAAACAAACATGCTGACCTCAAAAATACGAACCAAGGGCAATTTTTTATCCCAGACTCACTTCTTCACAGCCAAAAGGAGACACTTGACCTGTACTGCATTCTCTTACTGTTCTCAATGAAGCAGAACAAGTCAGTTCTCAAAACACAGACTTTCTATTGTCGCTTAACTTCATGCAAGCTTAGCAATATCTACAGCCTTTCTTAAAGGAAAAAGCAGGCTTTAGAGGAACATTTCTGTGTGGAGTTTACACAGAAACATAAGAACAATGGTGGCTTTTGCATTTTTAGTTTTGAAAGATTTCTAATACATTGGTAGATTTGCTGTTAAGCTACAGACTTGAGCTTCAAGGTAATTATGTTTTGTGATATTGAGATACCGGATGCGTTAGTAATGCTCGGGGATAACATTGATCTTGTATCGTGATATCGATCAGCGAGCATTTTGATGATGTAGAGAAAAAGGGATTTCGTAACAGACTCATTCTTGTTTGAAAATCCATACCATGAGATTGATTTTACAAAATAATCCTTATTACGTAGTCCAAGTTTGAATCAGAAATATTTAGGTAAATCTTTTTTGATAATCATTACGGCTTGTACTAACAAGGGAATTACTGCAGAAGATTAAAAAAGGACTCATTGGAAACAGCACCGTTTAAATAACCAAGTCATGTTTACATCAGGTATTGTAATTAGTTAAATGTATCAACTTTTACCTCATAAGTTAAGTTAATGTCAATAATAAACTCTAAAAGTTTCTTTCCTTTTATGAATATCTAATTCTTGTAATCAAAATATCGATGTTAATGTTAATGATAAACTTTACTTGTTTAATGAGTATTTTTCCTGATTAAGACAATTTAATAACGTGCTTAACTTTCCAAAATAAAATAAAGTTGTAAATGACTATTGATCTACACAAAATTAATGAGAAAGGGGATTGAAATGGAGGTTGGCATTACATAACATTTCAATTAAGAAAACCTGATTTTTCTGGCTCACAAACCAAAACAATGCTCAGTTCTTATTTTTGAATTGCCTTTTCAGCACTTCAGAATGCAAATGACAATTTGCTTCCTGCTTTTCATTTCCAGTGCAATTTGGATGACATTTACGTTAATTCACTGATGCACTAACTGATTTACAGTCAATACTATATTTGCTGAAATATGATAGTTAACCTAACCAACTTAGTCATAATAGTTCTTTAACGATCATTTTGGAACGTGGTTTAACTTGAGAATGGACAACCTGCCTTGCGTAGTCCCCGGGTCGCTCTTTAACAAGGCGTACCAACCGGAAAGCTATCCCTCTGTAGGTGGTAAAACCTTCATCCTATCGGCTTCTCCTACCTGAGTGGTGGCGGAACATTCCTGAGTGTATAAGCTTCCTTGTTGAGGTTACCAGCCAGAGATGGCCACTCTCTACCTTGTAAGTAGATCCTTAGACTAAGGTTAGGCACACCGCTATTAACTGTGGCTGGCGTCAGGAAGGACATCCAATTGCAGAAAATATACCAAATTAACAATGTACGAAACAAAAGTCTCTAAAACGACCGGCAACACCACTACCCATCATGGTTATGCTGAAAACTGTGTTTCAGCGGTAAAACAGAGAAAGAGAAGGGCAGACAGAAAAAGGAGAGAAAGACGCAAGAAAATGAAAGTAAAGCAGATATCATTAAGGTTTAGCACACTGGTGTAGAGGAAATGAATGAAAAAGGAAGTGAGACTGTAGATTTGATAAAAACAAGGAGTATCGAGTTTTTGTACGTACAGGAAACTAAATGAAAAGGAAGCAAAGCAAGACCTCTGAGATGGTTACAAGGCATTCTATCATGGAATGCCCAAGAAAAGGAATGGTATAGTTGTGAAAGACACCTAAAGAGCGTTAGTGGCTTCAAGGTTCTGGGAGGAGTGTGTGTAGCTACAAAGTATGTGGTAATTGTATGCAAGCTAAACACACCGCTCAAGAAGACACACAAGAGATATGTAAAGCAAAAAGTACAGTGGTGGAAGTTGAGGGATTCCAAGTGTAGAGAAAGCTTTAGCAGCGAGCTACTATAAATGTGTGTCCAGACACAGATGTTCTTAGTGACTGGTCGGAAATCATAGAAAAAATAAGGAAAATGGCCAAGGCCATCTTGAGAGTGAGTAGAGGAGGCCTAATGAAGGACAAAGAGGCCTGAATGTGGAATGATGTACTGCATAAAAACACCAAAAGAAGAAGAAGGCAAAGAAAAGTTTCGATCATTCAAGCAGCAAGAATGATAAAAAAAATATAACCAAAGTCGAAAGAAAGCTTAGCCAGAAGTAGTTAAGGCAAAAAAGAAGGATTCAGTAATTTCTACCACAAGCTAAAAACAAAGGAGGGTGAGAAAGACTAGTACAGCACAGCAAAAACAAAAAGACAAAGCTACGTAAGATATTCTGCTTGTTCGGGTAATCAGAAAAAAAGTCAGGAAGCTACTCACAGGAAAAGAAAAGTGTTTCATTGGTTGAAAGCAGCTTCGGAAGACTTATGGATACGGAAAATCCAAGGAAAACTAGGGCCAAGAAAATAAAGAGAACGATTCGCGGTGTTGAGCTGATAGACAGAAGTGAAGTCAAAAAGGCATTGAAGCTAATAAAAAATATGAAGTTAATAGGCCCTGACAATGTCCCTCTTGAAGCCCGGTAATGTCTTGGAAGACAGGGTTTACAGGTATCCACGAAACTGTTTAACCAGACCCTTGCGTACGAAAAAATTCCGAATGAATGGAAAGGAGGTGTGCTTATCCCAGTGTGCAAGAACAAGGGTGATGCGCAAGAGTGTGGTAATTGCCGAGGTATCACGTTGATGTTCTACACAGTGAAGCTGTGCAAAAAGGAGATTCGATGCAATCCTGCGACAGTAGATCAGAATCTGTGTACAGCAGTACGGCTTGAAACCAGGTAGACGTACGGATGCGCTATTTTGACAGGTTAACGGAAGGGGTTAAAAAAGAGGAGCCATAAACCATGTCCTTTGCCGATAAAACTGTGGCGTCTAGCGAGACAAGAAACGAGGTAGAAGAAAAAATAGAAAAGTGGCGTGATGCCTTGAGGAAAAGAGGAACGAAAGTAAGAAAACCGAAAACGGAATATATGGTCTTGAATAGAAGAGATAAGAATGAAATAAAAATGCAGGGAATAGAAATAAAGAAGGTGGATGACTTTAAATACCTAGGGTTCATGGTGGAGAGCAATGCAGATTGCAACAGAGGGGTGTAGAAGCGAGTACATGTAAGGTGGAACGGACAGAAGAAAGTAATCGGAGTGATATGCGACAAAAGAATATCTCCTGAAGTAAAAGTAAAAATCTGAAAGACTGTTGTAAGACCAGCATTACTGTTTGGGCTAGAAACAGTGCAAACATCCAAAAAGCAGGAAGCCAAACTAGACGTCGCACAGGTAGGTATGCTCAGGTAGTTCGTTAGGGTCACTCATTTGGACAGAATCCGGAAAGAGTACATAAAGGGTACAGCGCATGTAAGGAGACTGGAGAATAAGAAAAGTGAGACAATGCTAAGATGGTTTGAATGTGTCACTGGGAGGGGAGAAGAATATGCAGGAAGGAGAATGTTGGAAATGGACATGCCAAGGAGAAGGAAGAGAATAAGGGTAAAAAAGAAGTACATGGACGTAATAGCAAATGCCATGAGAGCAACAGGTGTACAGACAGAAGATATGGCAGGCCGTGCAAAATGGAGGACACTAACCCTCTGTAATGACCTGCAAAGGTGGTAGCCAAAAGAGAAAGAAAAAGTTATTTAATGATCGTTATTGTTCAACATAAAAAAATATTTACACTTAATTCTCTACTCAACACCTTCGTTTCCCCGAGTTAATTGGTCCTATTATTGAAATGTCAACATGTTGGTAGGTCACAAGGCTGGGTTCCCTTTATCATCAGAAAATATATATTTGTCAATTTTACAAAACATTGAATAGCATAAATTGAATTTGTGCTAGTTTTCCTTACTGAGGGCTATTTTTTTCGGCCCCCATGTTTTCAACATATTTGGTATTTTCAGTGTTTTGATTTCAATGGTTTTCTCATACAGTTAAAAAAGCCTTAATAAGTAATAAAATCTTTCTTTGAAAGGGAAATTTCCAGGGGAAGAAATATTATTAATTGAAACTCATGGATAGGAACCAAAAAGTGAAAAATGCAGCTTTTTCGTCCCTTGCATTTACTTTGCTACGTCTTATCTCACCAAGAGAACACGTGTATTTAATTTAAGATACATGCAGTAGCCCTGCTAGACCTAATTTAATTTAGTTCCGTACTTAATAACCTCCTGTCTTAAGCCATTGAACATCATAACACAGTTTTGACTGATATTTTCAAAAGGAAGTCATCTGCGAGGGTTGAAAGGTACAGTTTTCATTTCTATCACTCATTTTCAGTTTGACGATCTCAATTAACAAACGAAACCTTTTTAAGACATGAATTAACATTTCTATATTCTTATGGTTTGTACTGTGGCTTTGGGGTTGGTGGGCACAAACGACCATTATTTCGCAACCTCCAATTGCATAAGTATCAAGTTATTGCCCTATTGCCAGAGCAAGTGAACGTACTATTGCACAATATTTGTTGTAGATACTTCATTTTGTTATGGTTATTATATACATTCCCCTTAATAAAAGCAGTAACATCAATAATAATTAAATATTAATAATTTAAAGAACACTGTATTATCGTCCTGTGGTCTTGAGTACTGGTTGAAGACCAATCCAAGACGAAGGGCCTTCCCACGGAGGGTCCTGGAGAGGCGATCCGTATCTCTTACATTTTATGTTGTCTTACGTGCTTTCTGTCCCACTTTTTCTTGATCTGTAGCTTCCGTTTGGGTCTTTCATAGATGGGAATCTGTGAAAGGCAAAAATGGATCCACTGTTTCCCAGGGGTACCATCAATGGAAGACCCATTATCGTCTTGTGTAATGCACTCATAACCTTTGGATTCTGACGTTGATGGACTGACTCCTACGCCAACGAATAAGAATTTTTTACACAATCGAGTAGACTGTTTCTTAGTTACATGGAAAATATACACAGTATATTATACTCAAGAAAAACTATAAGATATTTGTTAAGGTTGAAGTTGAAGATGGTTGATTTACAGGTACAGCTTATTATAGGTCTTTATGTCATTCAGACAAATAAGGACATTTGATAATATTCCTCTGTCACATTTTATACAGTCACGAATTGTAACTTAGAAAGGCAGCGTATTGAAATCATCACGACCTCAAAACAATGAATTAATCTTTTTATAGAATTAATGTTTCCTAAAAATGTCTCTGTTAATTAATTTTTTCTGGCAAAAGACTCATTCCGTCTAGAGTATACAGACTCATTTTCTAGGAAAGGGAGGAAACCTTGCGGTTTCTCTGTGTAAAACCATATGGATAACTCATTCATACATAATGACGTCAAACGAAGTGCCATATAAAAATCTGTCAAACATCTTTTTTGTATTCTAAAGGTCATATGCTCTGTAAATGTTATTAAAGGTGGATCATTTTTATAAATCGAGTTATTTCTCTTTTCTAACTGGTTTTATTAACAAGCATATGGTAAATACCAGATAAAACAACTTGAGTTTTTTTCGTAGATCAGTTAAATTTATCATAACATACTAAAATTAAAGGGAAGGAATTAAAAGTAAGTTTCTTTAGGGATTAAAAATTAATAATCACAGGTGATTGAAATTATAGTATTTTCAATTTTTCATCAAATAACACAGTGCCAATTCATTTTACTATCATTTCAAAAGAAAATTTCATCGTACATATCCCTGCTTCGTTCCACGACATTTTTCCTGTGATAACAATAAATCCATCTTGACTTCTTTTTCACAAACGGCTTGAGCTTCTATGGAATCGAATTCTTGAAGAAATTTTAATCCAATTTTTTTTCAAACAATGACTGGATAATTATAATTAGTTGGTAAAATTGTAACTTAGGTTGAGAAGTTAATTTCTAGTTTAGCTACAATTTCGTTTCTGTTTGAAGTTTTTGACGAGTTCCGGCGAATAGCGAAAAATGCTGCTTTAGGTATAGCCAGCAAATAAATCTTTTATTTATATGTTAATGCTAAATGCTGAACATGGCAGCTCGCTCATTCCAGTAAGGTAACTTTTAATGTCGATATTCATGATTATATATGAGACTGTGCAAGACGAAACCTTGTGACACTCCGTAGGTGTGTTGGCTAGCCAAATCGGTTTGTATCTCATTGTGCTGATCTTGACGATCGAAACCTGGATTAAATGTAATTGACTATCCACCAGCCCTGTGGCTTCTAAGTAATTGGAAACTTGCTGATGTATAAAACGTCTCTTGACAACAACAAAGATATTATTGTTGAAACAAAAGCAGCACTTTTATTTCTTAACTCAGACTTACTGTCACCTCTATTGACGTCACTTGGGCCATCCTTTTAAAATTCGGAAAAGTTCTCCAAAACAGACATGGACATATGTTTTCATCACAATGCTTAAAAGTTTTGTTTGGAGCTTTGTCACACAGAGAAGATTTGAAAAAAAATTTCGGGTGTTGATGATACTTGTTTGGGACGAAATTTTCCAAATTTAAATGTTGTTACCCGTTTATAGTTCGAAACATTGTTATGTGGTCTTGAAGATTCAATGCTGTAGGGTATAACAAACTGAAACTGTCAACAAATAACTATTGATGTTGCTGAAAAATGTACAGAACCCGCTATTACTTAATGTTATTCATTCTTCAGATAAGTTCACTGATGAATTGGTTCGTTTTATTTCTCAAAGGGAAAATTTTTCCATGTTCAACCAAAAATACTCAGGATTCATAATTTTCTTTTGAAAAATCTTTTTTCTGTAATGTTTTATTTTGCTTTTTAATAATATAACTGAATTTCTTAAGCATTAGTTAAAAGGCCAGTCAATTAAGTTTCTAGTTCGTTTCGCTTGTATTAACAATTATTCGCTTGGCTTTGTTTTCGATTCAATTTCTGCAGTTATCCAGTGACAGTCTGTATTAGGGGGAAAAATTTTTTGTATCACTGGTCCATGTTCGTCTATGTAGTAATGCAATCAATTATTAAAAGAAACAATAGCGTTCAGTCTTCTAGTAATTTATTATTCTAATGTTGGTTATTTTAAGTTTCCACACATTTGAACTTGATATTTTCTACGGCTTGTGTCGTTGATTTAAAACGAATTGTATTGCAAATCGGTAGAAATTACCTTTTCTTTGTTCTGTACGGACTGAATTATTTGTTTTTCAAAACGTTTATCGAAAATTCTATTTCAACAGGTAGAACAGTAAGGTGGGAGACAACAAATGGACAATAACATTGATTAACTGTTTTTGGTTAAAATTTTATACCAAAGGCTATCTCTATCCCTTCATTTTTCAAGCTTCTTTCCATATCGCTTGTTATGACTTTCTCTATAAAAAACAAATTCCACAACCTGACCCAGAGTAAGCATCTATTGACCTTCTGCCGAGTCTTTTTTTTCTGGGACATAACTGAGCAACATCCTGCCGCGCATGCTTGCGATAAGACAATGACACAACCTAGCATATAACTAACAATTACCGCTGACAGAACTTAACGTGTTTTAAATGCATCTTTAAGAATTCAGACTTTAGGTTTCTTTTATTTCAATGAGAAGTCAGCCCATATGGAATGACACACAACTTAAATATGTTTTTGCCTCGTCTAATGAAATGGACATCGTATTTATCTTAGTGGAGAGCTTTTTCACTGCTTCTCGACTGCACCAATAACCCCAGAATGAGAAAACACAAATGAAGGGATGTTTTATCAATTATTTGAAGAGAGGGTAGCAAAGGCGGCCGGCCGCTTCTTTTGTTTAACTGTCTGAAATAGTCAAACACCAAACATGAATCATTTTCAAATACAAAGCAGAAGCGAGGAAAATTGGTTATGATCAGCTTCTAATGAAGCTAAGTGGGAGTCAGACCGGGATTGACCAATTATTTTACTGTTTGATCTTGAGCTTTTTCTCGTTTTTGCGGTTTAGCAATAGGTCTTGCACAAAATCCGAATCAAGACTACGATTACGATGAATGGCCTTGCAGTGGCGTTTTGGCTTAACTCGACTAGCAAACCATTTTTGTCCAAAATACTAGACACCTACTATCTTATTAAATCGATCAATCTTGAATTTTGGAAAGCGCTTTGTAGTTTAATTTTCAAATTTACTGAAAACGAGACCAGTACTGGGTACAAAAAATGGAACTCAGTATAAACAGTGAAAACCGAGAGTACCAGCTTAGTTTATCTAGGTAAAGACTCCGTATTTCTTCTGAAAAGCGCCTTTTCAACTTCGAAGGTTTCAGATGCTTACTTTTTGGAGGGAGGCGAAAACAAGAGGGTCACTCAAACTTCAAAGTTGGAAAAAAAGAGGTAAAAAACAAAAAAAAAAATTTTACATTCATACGTGATTTCTACCAGAATAAATTATGTTGGGGTGGTTGAAATGAAGGACTTATTTAGGTGACTTTCATTACAAGGGAAATAACCTACATCATTAATTTTTACAAACGTGTTTACATGTCAATGAAATCGTTCTCATCATTGGAAGGAGTAAATGAAATCGTCCAAAAGCGTCTCCTTTATCAGAGATGGTGATGAGTAGATGTACGTTCAATGAACCATCGTTTCTCAACGTAAGTTGTTGTTCCAGAACCGCAGTTCTCTCTGCTCAAGGTGTGCCTTTCTTAAAACAGTAAATAAGATTATCTCATTTCCATCGATGGGCAGATTCAGCCCACACATTTCAAATGATTTTACTACGTCTCTTGACAGCTACGACCAAGATTCAGGTACAGGTCCAATATTTTTTTCCCTAGGTGCTGCTTCAGTGTTGCCGGCGGCAGTATACTTCTGGATTCCATCTTTTTACCATGCATCATAGAGCTCTATCATTACTGCCTTGAACGGCTTTCTCCAGGATCATCGGGAATCGGCAAGTGCTTTGTACAACTTCACGTAATAAGTACAGAATCCACTTTTTTATCTTTAAAGTGCTTTTTGATTCAGTCCATTGTGTGAGATTGGAATAAACCCTATGTGACCTAAGCGACAACCAAAAGAAAACTTACCCAGAGCATCTTGAACATATCTAACTGTATCATCTTCATTCATCCATGAATATCCATGAAGACGCTATAACGCTTGTGATAGTAACTCTAGATTCAATGCTTCAACTTCGCGCTTAAGTCCACAAATAATATACGGGGTTAAAAGTTGGTGCCATCTGGTTTAGGGCTCAGACATATGGGGATAATGACCTTCTCGTCACCAGTAGTTTTAAACAAATTTCTTTCTGTCGAGTGAAGTCGACTGTTTTTTATGATAACGTGTCAGCCTATAGTGCTGCCTCATCCATCGCAATTATTGACTCGGAAGGGTATACATATTACTCAGTTTAACGCCGTGCCTCTACCATATAAAGAACAAGCTTATTTATAAACAAAAATGGATCATTTGGGGCCATTGTTATACGTTGGCGCAAAGACAAATAATTTATTTGGATAATTTTTTCCAACCTCTTGCAGAAACACATGCTGATCTTGCACACTCGTAATCGCCAACACTTTCATCATATAAACTGTTAGCTTTCCTCATTACAAGTTTTCTTTTGTCTCTCAGCCTGTTACCTCGTCTGGCATGAATCCAATTCAAAACATGCATCTCAATATATTTATCTGTAACCTTCACTCCTCTGCCTTCTAGTCTTTCTATAAATAAAACATCTCTCCCTGATAGAAAGAACTTATTATATTTGCACTAGGCATTGTAAATGGCCACAAGTCTTTTCTGCGCTTTCTAAACGATTTTATTCTCATAGTATAATGCAATGAAAACCTAAGTCTGGAAAACACAAAAAATGTAGTATTATTATGAATTGTACAACCTTTAAAAACATTGGCGTTTGTAACGTCGAAAAGTGGCTTCTTGCTTACGTTGCGATAAAACTTTCTTCTTGGTTGGATTTTTTTCTTGAAATTAATTAAAAGAACCGTTTGATATGTCAAGTTTCAGGAAAGCATAAACCGGAAGTTGGTTTGGTTGCCCCTGAGATGTTCCTCGCAGTCACTTAAACGAAGTGTGTTGGAATAAAGTTGGGCGAAGAACTCAATATACCAAAAGAAATCTTAGCTGTTTTGAGCTTAAATATAATTAAAAAGACAAGGATAACAAAGTCTCCTTCTTTTACATGGAATACGATGGTATTAAATTGTCAGTTGTAACTAATGACTGTCTATAATACTAAAACTGGGTTTTCGAAATCACATTATTTACCCTACCCCATTAAAGGTCAAATTATATTAATACTCTAATATGCGGCCCATATTGGAGGGCGGTACTTATTTGAGGCCTGGCGCTAATTAAAGAAAACATGGTACCAGAAAATTGTATTTCATTTCGCATTATGTTCACCTTCTTTCAATGTTTCGATTACTGGTGTAACAACAATGATGAAAACATTAACTCACTTCACAATTTTTTCACAGATTTTGGATTGATCGACGGATATATGAATTGCTAGATGAATAGACAAGTAGGTAGATAGCTTAGTAGATAGATAGATAGATAGAAAGATAGATATATAGATAGATAGATAGATAGATAGATAGATAGATAGATAGATAGATAGATAGATAGATAGATGGATAGATAGATAGATAGATAGATGGATAGATAGCAAATTTAGTAAAATATTGGACTAAAAAGCATGGTTTTCAACATTAATCCAGCCACGTGGGATTAATGTTGAAATCCATTAAAGTCATGAGTGTTAACAACAAGAAAAACAAGCCAGTTACCGTAAATAACTGACAGTTAGGACAAGTGGGCATTTGTACATATCTTGGAACGGTACTGGACATCAATAGAGCGCAGGAAGTTGTAAAGAGAAGCATCTCGCTTGCATGACATTCAGAAATATTAAAGAAACCTTTGTGGAAGTGAAACTGAGGTTCTTTCAAGTCTCAAGGCAGTCCTACGTCATGAAGCAGAGTGTGGCCAATTACAACAAACAAATGCCGGAAAAAGATACCTTTTACTGAAGTAGTTATATCATATTCTCACGATCTATTCGGCGACAAAAGTTACAAGCGAGCAATTGTACCAGCGAACTAAGTTGATACCAACATCACAAATGATCAAGGTAAGAAAATAGTGATAGACGCACTCCGTTAGGGGAAAGACGACAATGTAAAATTGCACTGATGCTAGGGCTTGAAGTCAGCAAGACCACGACAAACAAGAAGGAGAAAGAAACAAGTGAGAAGGGGGGGGGGGGGCTGGAAAAAACAGAAATATGTTCCGAGGACCAGAAAGCGATGGAGAATGTCACTGAAAAGCTTTATATGCCATATATGGCATGATAAGGATTATTAAGTAAATAAATGAAAACGACATCTTTCGACTTATGAACTTACGTACGAGACAAAAGAGCAATATGTGAGAAAACTATCAGCATGAAGCTCTTTATGAATAAATATTATGAAGCCTTTTGCTATTTTTAATCTGGCTATTACGCTTAACATTTCAAAATCGATAATGATTGAAGATTATAGCTAAATTGTAAAAGTTAGCGTACAGATTATCAACAGCTTTCAACATCGTTCGTATTTATAACACTGAAACTAAAGCAGCGATTCTCAACCTTACATGGTGTCCAGATCCCCTCCACTTCCAAACTGGCCAGTCGCCGTTCGCAAGCCCACAAGATAATAGAAACGGAACCAAGCATATATCACCTACAAATTTTTGTATATAATACATTTATACTGAATATTGGATCATTGCATGATATTGGGTCACAATATGTACTTAAATCCAGTGCCTATGCTGCTGTTGATTACTTCTAACTATTTTGGAAATCCTTGAGTTCCTGTCACAAAACGGGCGCTTTACATTTTCGAATATTTGGTTTAAAGCTTCACTTCCAATATCTTCGTCAAAAAAATTGTATAATAAAGATAGAAATATACCTTCGTATGACAATGAAATTCGAGGAAATGCACAAGGCTACTTGTCTCTGACGTTTGAGGCTACCACATTTTAAACACCATAAAATAAAGTAAATATCACTAAACAACAAAAAATCAACACACCAGTGTCAAATACTCTTAGATGATGAGATACTCAATGTAAACGTGGTGTTTGCAACATATAAAAAAGCAAAAACCCAGAAATATTAAATATTGCACTGTTTCATTGGGTGATCTTTGCAACTGCCTTACATCTATTGATAGCTTTACCACTAATGGATTCCTCATATTTTGATGCCATTTTTACTACAAACACACACACACACAAAAAAGGGGGGGTGGCAAAATTTATGTCAGGCGATTAAATTCCACTCTTTGTGAAATGTTTGTGAATGTTTCCAGTTCTGCAAGGTGATGTGATGACATAAATCACAGATGTAAACAAATGATGCAGCAGCTATCATAACAAT
This sequence comes from Morbakka virulenta, assembly GCA_003991215.1. Lineage (NCBI taxonomy): Eukaryota > Metazoa > Cnidaria > Cubozoa > Carybdeida > Carukiidae > Morbakka > Morbakka virulenta. The sequence goes on along the minus strand of RDPX01000134.1, from coordinate 678,313 downwards.
TGCAAAAGTTAGAGATATGATCGTGTTTTTCATTCAAGTTCATAAACTAGTAAAAGTTCAAATAAATCCTTATGAACCAAATATTTCTGGTCATCCATGTGATATGTATCGATTATAAAGTCAACCAGTCACATTAGAAATAGTCAAAATAAAGGATAGCAGTGTCCACGTTTTTTCCCACCCTTAAGATATATATTGATTGTATGACAATACTCATAAGGACAAAGAAGAAATCAGGTCATCATGGGCGTGACGATGTTTGAAGGTGAAGTCGACAGAGTTCTAGTGGTAGACGAGCAAGTAAAGGGCAGCTTGAAGCCTTACTGTTAAGTACTAGTGAACGAGGCCAAAGATCGCAAAGAGATTTCCCCGATGAAAGCTTTCAATGAATTACAGTATGGGGCAAGAGGAGAAGTAAAAAGCATGAGGATGGTAATGTCATCGAGACCATCAGAAGTGATAAGCACCAAGTTCACTGAGCACCTCTTGGAGATTTCAAAATAGATTCTTGACAAAAAACCAAAGCAGCAGCGATGGTAGGCGAAATGCAATATCTCATGTAGACATACACATGAAAAGTACAAAGGAAAGAAAAAGAAATTGCACTGCCCAGTAATCGAGAAAGCTAGTTTACTTGTGCTTCACAAGTAAACTAGGTCAGTGGCTTGGGCCGGGCCTGGGGCCTCGCTCTAGAATGGAGAAGTAAGGCGACTCCTTCCCTCCACTAGCCTGGGTGTTCACAGTTGGGCCTGTGATATTACACCCTTAGCCCCCCGTGTCAGGGAACGACATCGGCAATCTTGATTGTCAACTCGGCATCATTTTTGGCACCGGCAGTTGTGTTTGTCAACTCGGCATCGCTTCTGGCACCTGGCAGTTTTATCAATCAACTCGGTTGTAACCCTGGCACCACGCAACAGGATCTATCCTTCGTAGCTGTCCTAGCTTCGCTTTGCCGCTGCACCAACAAGGGATCCTGCCAAGGGACATTGTTCTCACCCCAAACAATGTCGTCATTCATTGGGGTAGCCTTATAGTATAATGAAATGATGATAGATTTGAATGATGTTGATAATGTTACCGCATCAGGGGAAACTGATGCACCACAATCGTCGGTAGTGGTGGAAAACATACAAAACCCGACAAATCGTTACGAAAACTTATCGCTTGCTTCTTGGAATGTTAGAACAACTAATGACAGTGTTGATTCAGTCCGTCCAGAACGCGCAACAGCAATAATCTCGCGTGAATTACAAAATGCTCGCATCGATATATGTGCCATTAGCGAAGTTAGGAGAGAGGGTACTGGTAATCTGATTGAAAAGGAGTTTACTTTCTACTGGAGTGGAGGAGATAAAAAGGAGGCTGGAGTCGGTTTTGCAGTCTCAAACGTACTCTCCAATATTCATCTTGACATCTCGAACATTTCTGACAGACTTATGACTCTCAGAATTAAACTGAAATCTGGAAACCATTTGAAACTTGTAAGCGCCTACGCTCCAACAATGCAACGATCTCAAGAGGAAAAGGAACTGTTCTACAGCCAACTTATGAACGCAATCAAAACCAACAGTGACGACCATCTTATCATCCTCGGTGACTTTAACGCTCGTGTTGGTTGCGATTGGACGCTATGGCCCAAAGTACTAGGAAAGCATGGTGTTGGTAGGATGAACTCGAACGGTCTGATGCTCCTCGACTTTTGCACTGAGAACGATCTTTCAGTCATGGGTTCAATGTTTCAGATGAAAAACTCGCTCAAAACCACTTGGAAACATCCTAGATCGAAACACTGGCACCAGCTTGACCATGTCCTTGCAAACCACCTTGCTCGCCAATGCATTGATGTAGTCAAAGTCAATCTATCTGCAGACTGTTTTACAGATCACAGACTACTCGTTTGCAAATGTTCTTTCTCCCTAAAACGCAAAAAGAAAGGGAAAAAACCACCTACTAGACCATCAATCAAAGTAACACCGGAAATCATTGATCGACTTCACAGCTATTTCGACCAACATTTGACTAGACTTTCTCAAGAATGGGATGATCTCAAAGAGTGTCTTCAAAACGCAGCTACCTTTGCTTTTGGAAAGAAACGAAAGCAACAAAACGACTGGTTCGATGAGAATGATGCCGAAATCTATGCTCTCATTAAGGATCGACGTCAAAACAAGAAAGAAATACAACGTCAGGTTCGACAAATAAAGAACGATTGGTTTATGAATAAAGCTCTTCAAGCTGAGATTTTCTACAATCAAAATAACCTGAGAGAATTCTACTCAATACTGCGTGAAGTGTATGGTCCAAGGTCGAAAAGCTTGCACCAAATTCGTTCGAAAAACGGTATGCTTTTAACAACTGACAAAGAGATCAACGACCGTTGGATTGAACATTTTTCAGATCTCTTGAATATAGAATCTGATGCAGATATGGAAGTTCTGAATGATATCGATCAAATGCCCGTTGACGAATCACTCGATGGACCGTTCAATGAGGAAGAGTTCGATAAGGCGATTGAGAACATGAAGCCAGGGAAAAGTCCAGGACCAGATGGCATCCTTCCAGAGACTTTAAAGTATGGAGGTAACGCTTTGAAAAACTACCTTCTGACCTTCTTCAACCTATTCTGGATTACAGAACTTCTACCATCAGATCTCGTAAATCCAAATATCACAATACTGTTCAAGAAAGGAGACCGCAGCCAATGTGGGAATTATCGAGGTATCTCGCTTCTAAGTGTTGTTGGAAAGTTTCTTGCTGATATGATTTTGCAGAGACTGACTGTGCTTGCTCGTAAAATCTACCCTGAATCTCAACAAGGATACCGAGAAGGTCGTGGTACCATTGACGGAATATTTACCGTGCGACAAGTCATGGAAAAAAGCAGAGAACAACACCGTAATTTGTACATCGCTTTCATAGACTTTACCAAAGCTTTTGACACCGTAAATCGTCAATTGCTTTTTTCAATCTTGGAAAAGATCGGCTGTCCACCGAAGCTGTTAAAACTGATTAAACTTTTATACACCAACGTCAATGCTCGTTTAATTGTCGATGGTGTCCTCTCAAAGCTTTTTGAATACACTAGCGGCGTGAAGCAGGGCTGTAAACTTGCACCGACTCTGTTTGGAATATACGCAGCTGTTCTACTTCTCGTTGCTTTTAAAGAAATCAAACACAGTCGTTCGATCTTGATAAGGTTCCGAACAGATGGAAAATTTTTCGACTTGAGACGCTTAAAAGCCAGCTCAAAAGTCATGTACGAATTCATTCGAGAGGCTCAATATGCAGACGATATTGCATTGATGAGCGATTCTCCTGAAGGTTTACAAGAACTCCTTGATGCTTACAATGCGGCAGCCAAACGATTTGGACTACGCATCAACGCTGGAAAAACCGAAGTACTATGTATGGGTCCGGAAGTGATCTTCTTTGTCGACGAAATACCCCTGAAAAATGTTGATCGTTTCAAGTATCTTGGTAGCTTTGTTTCAAAAGATTGTAAACTGCAAGTCGAGCTTACTTCTCGTATCCAAGCTACATCAAGTGCGTTTGGTAGGCTTAGACATCGAGTATTCGATAACCACGATCTGACGATCACCACTAAAATCGCAGTATACAAACAATGTTTACTACCGATTCTGTTGTACGGAAGTGAGACGTGGACTCTATATTCATACGAAATTCGACAACTTCGTACCTTCCAGCAACGCCACCTTCGCTCAATTATGCGAATCAAATGGGACGACTACGTAAGCAATGAACAAGTTTTGAATAGAGCTAACATCGATGACATTGAAATTTTAATTGCAAAGAGTCGTTTACGATGGCTTGGCCACGTCGGCCGTATGGATGATGCTAGAGCAGCTAAGATGATATTGTTCGGTGAACTTGAACATGGCTCACGCTCAGTTGGACGACCAAAACTAAGATACAAAGATAACTGTAAACAGCTCTTGAAGAGAATTGATTTACTTGATTGGAATATTGTTGCAAAGAACCGTTCGTTGTGGCGTTCGAAAATTCAGGCTGTTTGTGAAAGCTTGAATGTTCTACGAACTGATAGATATCGAAGAAGAAAAGAAAGAAGAAAAAGATAGAATATATATTTTTAATGTTTTTCTCGAATGAATCTGTTGTTAATTATTTACGCTAGTTTATGCTCGCTTACGAGTAAAGGCTATTATTATTATTATTATTACAAGAAAGGCGTCCCAGACGAACTCATAAGGTTGGTGAGCGCAATTTACGAGAATGACATTTGCACCGAGGCCCTTCCTGGTTAACATTGTTTACGATGTGATGCGTGAAAAGTGACGGCACGAATGTCTAAAGCAGGTCCTGTGCTGATGGTATAGGATCGACATTTGAAGACATGGAAAGCATGGTTTACTTTGGCTTACATGAAAAGTGCAAATAAAAATATATCAGCCTTCTTGAATACATTGGCCTTTGATCCTAACTGACACCCCAAGATTTGCGCCATACTGCATCTAGTTACAATGATTGTCTTGGTTGCTTACCTTGAGACCAGACTGTAAAAATCTTTACACAATAATCTTCCCGGTACACACAAATCCCATGGAAATAAAAACTCATGCGACGTATTGTCACTGAATGACCCACTGCCTGAATTGTTGGCCTTAGAATAGACGTCGACTAAAAAAATACTACAAAGATTTTTTTTCATTACATTATGACTCTGACTTTCGCCATGCAGGATTCTTCAAGTCAAGATCCACGCAAATCTTAGCATTAAATAAATAATATTAAACTTAAGGCGTCTACAAAATGTTCAACTTCTTGATATATAAGATGTTATGCATTGTAAAAAATTGGTTAAGATTACATAACTGAACCGTAATATTATGACATCTGATAAAATTCACGGCAGGTAATAACTTTCACTGCATATTTTTAACAGTAAGACTTAAATCTGAAAAGTAGGAGTGTTGCATCGCCTCATCAGCTGATATCCGACGATTTGGGTTCAAAACCAGATGTTTCTGTAAATAAAATTACACGAAACAAAATTAATACTAAGGACTGAAGGAGCTGTGGCTCAGTAGACAGTACTGTTACAAAGTAACCCAGAGTAAAAGAATTTGCTTTCCAAGCGGGAAGCGGGAAAGACTATTGGAACTCTCAAACAAGCTCATTGTTACAACAGTGTCTGGTAGCACCGCCTGAGATCAAGATTAATGAGCCAAATTATATTTTGAAAACAAATTATCGAATTTGAACAATTTCTAAATCTGCAGGATAGTTGGTGTTCATTTTCTGGGTCTAGCATCAAACATATTACCTCTAAAAAAGGACTGAATATCAAAGAAGCCCGGGGGGAAAGGCTGCAGAATGTTTTGAGAGTAAATAGTGCAATCCAAGAACCCCTTCCCTCCACATAAATGTCCTTGTAAGCACACACAACTGAAATGTTATAGTATCAGCTGTCGACAATATCCCGGGTGGTAAAAAGGTGACCGAATATGCAATGTGATGTTCAAAATGAAAGGTTATATTGCTCCAATGCGTTGATTGCCCTGATATACGAGTTCCAAATCGATTTTTGTATCAACACTGGCTCCTGCGTTGTACCACTGCTTCCACCATTAAACGCAAGCAGTAGATTTCCACAGGTTTAAGCCATCTTGTTGAAAATGAATATCATTTTGTTGGTGCCTTTATCAAATTTCTCCTGAAGTAAACAAAACATCGTTCTGAAGCAACAAGACGGTGCTTATTTCATAAGAAAAAGAAGCTGAGTCAATTTTAGTGCCAAATTTTACAAAACATTTCCTATGATGCTGTACAGATATCCCATTGGAACAATTCACAAACCACTAACCACCAATTTGTTTTACATAATTTTGATCTTACTCCAGATTTAGTCAAGAAAAAGTTTATGCCTACATTAGTGGTCACATAGTCCTCGCCTCTGGTGCTGCTTATGCCTATCAACAGCTCTCAATAATAAATAAATGAACCAAACCCAATTATTCTGAACTAAAAAAGTCAATTGAGTGACCAATACTTTGCACAAGACAAAAACCACAACTTTACAAATCTGGTTATGATTTTGGGATTAAAAACATGATGAAAAAAGGGTAGCTTTACACCGTGGAGTGTGTTACCGTGACCTGTACTGTCTGGGAATAAGGATTTCTGGTTTTTACCCAGGCGACCTGTGAACTATTCCGGATGAGGCCACTTACATTTCCTTTCACTTCTCTTTAAAACCCATTTATGCAACGGAAAAATAATACCCTTAGCACTTGAACTCAATTATTGCAAAGTTCTGCAAACTTGCCAGTGATACATTGTTTCGAAAATATCAATACGGATGCGGCTTTTGAATGCTAACATACTTACTTTATTAATTGGTTTAGTTTGTACATGTCTACGAACTATTCTGGCACTAGAGGTCCACGCGGGGCCGGCAATCTAAAAACCTTGGGTCATCTGATCGATATATTTAGGCTTTTAAACTTGCTTAACGAGCTGATCTTATTTAGTCACAGATGAAATGATAGGTTTTGGGATCACTATACTGTTTTCCTGCATTTACAGCATTCTTCAGCCGCAGTTAACAGTTTAACCAACATAAAACTTTTATCATTAAAAAATGTTAGTCTATAGCAGGGGTGGGCAACCTTTTTAGAGAGTAGGGCAGATCCTTCGAAAATTTTCTTCACGCGGGCCAAACGTAATGAGAAAAGCGAGAAACAAATAGAGAGAGAAACAAAGAGAAAAAAACAAAAGACAGATTATGTAAATTAACCTCGCTGTCAGTATTGCCGTCCTCGCTGCGAAAGTGGAGTGAAATCACACCGGTGTGCCCCGTTTACACGCATTCAAAACTACACCGGTGAAAAACCGCACCGGTGTGGCTACCGAAGTGTGGCTTGCAGTTATCCAAGTGAAAAAGTTTTTCCTGAATCTCAAGTTTGACAAAGTTATGTTTCATTCAGTACATTCAATATCTGCAACCGCTAGACAATTATATTTGCTAACAAAAAATTATATAATTTTTTGGCCTCGCGGGCCATGAAAATACTTCTCGCGGGCTGGATACTGGCTCGCGGGCCGTAGGTTGCCTACCCCTGGTCTTTTGCACGAGTTACAATTGTGTGACCATAAAAAATACTTTAAATGCAAGCGGTTCTAGTTTATTGAACGAATGCCGTTGGTTGTTTATGTCGTCCATTCCTTGCTGATATCACCCAAATGGTACAACGTTATTCAATTTACAGCATTTTTATACGAAAATATGCATAATAGTTTTCAAAGACCACTGTTTGTACAAATGTTTAAGCCTCCACGCATGCGTCATAAACAGGGAAAATCGGCCAAGGAATTAAAAGTCCGTCGAAAAATTCATTCTATGACGTCTTATTTTTCATTCCTTGAAGACTAAGGCTAAAATAACTCAAGTGGTCGTTTATGAAAACCACTTGTAATGAAGTTAGACTTTATTCGAAGTTGAACTTTGGAAAGAAAATATCCAAAGAAATTACTGTAAAATATAACTACAGGGTGTAACATTTTTATTAAAATGTAAATGTATCTCGTTTTTCTACAGTATTCGAGTATTAATGGAATGACAGAACGTTATTAAAATAACATTATATCTGCTGGGATACGTCGTTTGCAGTTAGCATACCTTTGTTCGGGCCGTCGATAGTACGCGGGTCTCATATTCTTATGGCTGTAAAAGACATCCTGATACGAGGCAAATATTTCAAATCTTGTTTCATTATTATTAACATTGCTAATATCACTACTGTTTTTACTACTATTTCCTTCATCTTTCTCTTCATCATCATCATTTTCTTCTTCTTCTTCTTCCTCTACCTCTTACAATTATTTACCATTTGGAAATGTATTACAATAGCCAAAACAGTACACTGTGGAGACGCTCGTTTTCCTCCCCATGCGTTAATAACTGATGCAAAAATGGTTGTAGCATTGTTTGATGGGGCCTTGGATCTGATTTAAAAAATCACTTTTATCCCACAAACGTTTTAGCAGGTGTCCACAGCTGCCACGAAGAATTAAAGTAAATATCTAATGTTGATAACACTGAAACAGTATTTTGTGGAAATGAATCTGGTACCTGTTCCGAGACACTGAGTTCATTAGTGTTGTTAATTTTTTTCCATCACGCCTAAATTTTTCAATATCGTATATCTCCTGTGCTCATTTCTTAGTCAAAGGTCACACAAGGGTCGATACATTATTAAAGGAATGGAGTCTAAAGACATGTACTTCTCTACTGGTCTATGCTTGAAGTAAGTAAATTTTAAAAGTGAGGTGTTTAAATATAGTTTTTCTGTGAGATGTGGTAAAAACAAGAACACTATATTTGTCTTAAAAATGATTGTTGACAGCGAAAATATGGCAAATATTCATGAGAATTACATTCAAAATTTGTGTTAAACGTAACAAAATGAACACAATTAGGATTTTTACAAGTTGATACAAAGTTAAATGAGTTATAGTCACGTTAATGTGGTGGGAAACGTCTTTTATAGCTTCTCCTAATATGTTCAACTTTCAGCAGTCGGTTTGAATTGACATTAGTAGTCCGCCATCATTTTTTCATACCACTTCCCTTTTCACATGCCTTTCAAGTCCTGGTACAATTTTTCACCCTGCTCGTAACTCATATCTTTTCTGGGAAAACAATAAAATAATGGCTATACAGGAAATGCGCCTTAGTGTTAATTTACATGCTAGCTTACGAAAGCTTTCCAGTAAACTGTTTACCAAACATTGGCAGTTCGGTGCTTTCTTGTTAGCAAGAAAATGGCTAACAACATCAACATATGACAACCATCTTGCCTTACTATCATTATTTATTGGATTGGTTTTGTTTTGCTTCTCCTTTTATTTTCTCATCTCGTTGTTTTCCATGAGTTTCTTCTGTATCTGAGGTCTTTCAAAGACACCAATTTTCATTTTTTCGAAGGTAAGGCAGGCGAAAGCTCGACAGATATGATGGAAGCATTTCTGGTCTCTGAGGGCTTTTACGAACTAGTTCATTAAGCCTAACTGGGTATGTAGTGGTGAGAATAAAATACTTGAACGATTAGCTAGTGGCTGGGTGTTTGGTGTTTACTTCTTCGGCACGAAGTTGTAACCCAACAAGGCAGTCCCTTTTCATCGAATGCCGATCCCTGTCCCTACTGTCCCATATATAAAAAAAATCCATAGATACGTTATTGTAATGACTCTGTGAGCCCAAAAGAAAGCCAACCATCTTCAAATCTACACATATCACCCATTTCTTTCCGTGGATACGAAGGAGATTAGCTACTTTGGGTATGCTCCCGTAATTTCCTTTGAGCGCAACAGAATGCCCAATAGACACTGGCCAGAACTTATTTCCATTTTAAAGGGAAACACACTTATACCTTTTCAATCTTTTGCACTATATTCCGATAAATGTAAAGCTACAAGACGTACTGGAATGTTGTTGCACTGAACAAAGTTACTGTCACTGTTTAAAAAAATGCAAAAATTCACTTTCTCTTGCTCTGTTGTACGATATTTTAATATCGCTTTTATTCAGCCTTTTCACGGTAAATTTTGAAGTCAAAACCTAGTCGGGTATCTTTGACAGGCTAAGATCTCGAACTATGTGGATCGGCTCACACTGACTAAAGCGACTTGGGGGGTCATCTCCAAAACTTTTTATGCCTGAGTCTTCAAAATCGATTTGCCAGTACTATCTTCAGAAGGCGCAGGTTCTCTGAATACAGGTACAGGGCGATTAACATAATTTGGAACTCGTGTATGGGAGGTCTCCAAATCAAAATAGACAATTTTGCTTGTTTCCAGTGGAAAATCCTGCTGTTTTCACCAAAGGCTGCAGTCCGTAGTGTGGTCTTCGGTTTTTCTCCACACCATTGGAAAACCAAACGGCAAAGTGTCTGTTCTTTCCCTTCGACCATCGTCAGAAACCGGGGCCTTCTCACATTGCATGCAATGTGTGAAGCCCTCGCCTATTTCTTGTTCTTCTATTTTTAATTGGAAACATGGGTCGTAGGCTTATCTAATGTCATAATAAAACGTTCTGGTGTTGGAGTGTAAGCTTTTCACATAGGTAACAGAATACATCAGGATTGTTGAGGCACTACCTCTTGCGTCCATCCATCAAATCTGAAAATAAAATAAGAGCTGCATTAGTAACTAATAGGAATTATGGATTTGAATTTGCGTTACTCGAGAAATAGGGGGTTTGAAAAATCGGAACATTACATATGACCTGATAGGGTTGTGTTTAACAAGAAGTAACAAAAGTAATACATAATGTTAAAACGTTAAACAATTCTTACCTTAAGAGAAGCTTGATCCTGAAAATGGCTACGATTAGCTGAATCAAGCTGAGGGTTTTAGTCACTTTATAGTTTCTGGTAGACGAGAATACAATATGCGTGAATTTCAGGCTTTATTAAAATATTCCTTTATTTCCAACCTTTTGAAAATATTTCTTCAGCTGCTATGAAGCCGTTGTTTGGATTACGAGCCTTTTTTAATTGTTATTCTTGTTCAAAGGTGTTAAAACAGTCTGTAAATGCCTGATTGAAATCTATTTGTACGACCAGATGTATTTGTTTCAAGCTTAAGAAATTCCCAGCGGCCTTTGTACTCATATCAAGACTAAAGGAACAGAGGAAATTCCTGAAATGTCAGAAAACAGCGAAATCAAGTTGAAAACTGTGAAGTCAAATTTAGATGTGATAATACAGATATAGGTTTATCTTCGAAATCAGTGCCAAGGGTTTGGGTAAAGGGTACCCAAAAAATGTAATTCGAAAACAAGTTCAATTCATGTGTATCAGTATAATCCGTTTTTATTATTTGTTGTGAAAGAATAACTGTCATTGCCATGTTTTATTCCATGGAGGTATTTATCAAAATACTTTTAATAGCAGCTATTTCAAAGAGTTTACGCTTCAGACCCAATACCAATAGATTAATGTAAAACTGTAATGCACAGATACATTACTAGTCATTAATAAAAATGCTGGACAGCCTATCATTCAAAGACGACTCAGTGCCTTTTTGTGAGTTTAATTAAAGTACTTCGTATGAACGACAAAAGCACATTGTGTTTACTGCGATTGGTTTTAAAAAGGCAATTCAATACAACTTTCATTTGAAGCATTAAAGCCTTGTTTGGTGGATAGGTTCAAATGATATTTTAAATGTGGAAATAATAGAAACAACAGATCGATCAATGAAAAAAAAATAAAATGATTGTGAGCTATTAAAACAAATTAATTATGGCAAAACCCTCAACATTGAAAGTGTTTACCTGTGACATGGATGTTGACCCCAAAATCATATCGTAGTCGAAAGTTTAATCACCATCATGTCAATATTACAACCAACCGTTTACACAAAAATAATAAAAAATGAAAATGTTTGGCTGGAAAATGGGAATTAACCCTTAAATCAATGACAATTGAACGCTTCATCACCATCACGTAAAAAATACAACCGATCATTTATGGAAACATCGTCAACAACGAAAAGAATTACCTTTAACATAAGAATTGGTCCTCAAATAAATAGTTACTCGAAGGATTAATCAGCATTGAGTGAATACAAAAAACGTATGTGGTTCAAATGTTTTTTCATGTTATTTAATAAGGGCCACTGAAATGGAAGACGTATTGAATACAACAAAGGTGCTGACAAATATGTACTGGCCAACAAGTTACTTATACAAATGAATGTAAAAGCCATCACTATACCTGTAAAAGATCTCTTCCTGTTGTGGTCAATGTCGGTACCACAGCAGAAAACGATATCGACTGCGGAATGTTGAAATCCTAATAACGATTAAGGGAAAAATCGTCATAAAATGCTTTTACATACAGCAAATTCCACCAATATCAATGAAAATAACAATTTGTACTCCTACTTCCTGAGGTTTAAACAATAAATCCTACAATAGTAACAGACAGACTTTTCGTCACCTAAAATTTAAACATCTGTTTCATAAAATTTCAATTTCAATATCAACCGGAAAACACATTAACGTATGGGTGTGACTGAATCTAATCAGAATGAAAATCTGAATGAAATACTCATTGAAATATTTTATATACAAAATTGAGGCTGGATTAAATACCGTCTGTATGTTTCTATGGGCTGAATAGAAACAGTGTAATAATGCAGCCATATCAAAATTATCTTAAATTCATAGCCTATATGTTACAATCTTACAGTCAGAATGGTCAAAGTCATACTGTTGTTTGAAAAGGCGGTCAAACAAGTCCAAAAAACTAATCATACTTAATGCAAAATCTAGTACGGTTCTTCAAGGTTACAGTGATGCAATTAGCATCATTTTTGGCAACAACTAGTACCCCCCAAATGACTAAAAAATGTGCAAAGTAGTGTCAACTAGCTGCGGTGATCGGATAAACGGGCTTGGTCTTCCAAGGCTTGTACAACATAATCGCAGAAATTACTGTAACGCCAGAATGTCCATTTGCATTAATACAACTAGCTCGTAATTACATTTAGCGAAGCATAGCTATGTATGTTTTTCACTTGTTACTGAAACAGGCAATTTTTATCCAGAGGCAGTTTTCTCATATATGACAGAAGACGACATTGAAAATTAAAAGGATTTTGCGTAATGTTTGTAACGTAATAATTTACCCTAATTAACCCAAGGATGGTATAGACTAAGGCGAAGAAAGAATGAAAGAAACAAAGAAGTAAATAGAAATTAATTTTTAAATGTAAAAGACCCTAAATATTAAAAGTATTCTACCACTTATACCTCCTAGCTATTATCTTTAATTTTTCAATTCATCGCTTCAATAAATAAAAAAGTATTTTAATAACTTACTTTGTAATCGGGTAATTTGTTGACACCAGGCCATGTTTCTGAGTTTGGTGATCCAAGAAGCCTAAACGAGAAAGAAGTGGTCAATGAAAGAGGTAAATATACAACAGAGGTTACTAGAAATATCACCAATTCAAAGTATTTCTGGTTTGGCATTGTTATATTATATCCAGTCAAGTGATTGCAAAATGACCCATTTCATGAGCTGACAGTTACAATATGGGAAATCAATACAAGTCAAGGCTCACTTGAGTTGAAGAAAGGAGTAAACGACAACTAGGCAGGTTTCAGATGGTTGTGTAGGCATCTTATGGAGAACCTTAAGTGATTGGTAAATTCAGCAATCTTGATCTTCGTTCTTTCCAGACGTCGGCAGCGCTGAAAAATATCTTTTCCATGTTTCCCTAATAATCTTGAAAATTCTGAACTTTATGGACTCAGAGGAAGCCATAGATGCAAGAGCTTTATCATGTCACGAGTCATATACTTTATCATGAAATACTTCTCCCATCGTCAGGTTGAAGATGGGAGAAGTATCTCTCGAAACGTAGCTCGGAAAAAGCTTACGACTCGTGACATGATAAAGCTCTTACATCTAGGCAGGTTTCTTTTGTTTATCCTGCGTCATCACAAGGATTTAAACCTTATTACTTTTTCAAAAAGGTACTTGCCTCTTCCAATGCTATGCCTAAAAACGTGCAAAAATGCACACACTGTTACAATGGGGCTATTTGGCAAAAAATCGATTTCAAAGTTGGAATCTGAACCGAGAGTAGGAAGTGTCATCACTGTAATGATAACACTATAAAGCAACATTACTTTTTTTTCCATGTCATGTTGGAATTTTGTCTTTTCTAGGTCAAAATTCGGCCGGATAGGCCAGTACACTTGAATCTCAAGCCACCACTGGCTGTGAGACCTATCCTTGCGTACTTTTGATAAGTGTGGTGTAGCCACGTGAATAATTCGACCGTGTTCAAGTATGATTGAAAATAAAGATAAAAGGTGTAGGTTAATAAGTCACACCAAATATCTGTATCCATTTTCCAAATGCAATTTGATTTTTCTCCGTTCATTTTAACTGTAACTAATTGCCCTTCAACGAATACTCTACTTTACATAAGTACCAAGTCCTACGATCTCAGCAATTACCATCTGTATCCTCTTTCGTCATTCTGCCCGAACCATTCCCTCCATCACCCTCCTACTAATTCCAATACACTATTCAAAATGTTTATCCTTTGCCTTCCATTTCCTAAAGCAGGCAATCTATGCCCAGCTCAAGTTAACTGTCTTCCTTTCACTGTCTTGAAGAAATCTGATTCAACTTCCAATGGTGCTAAAACTGTTGTACTAGTAGTTGCAGCAGTACACTGAATTTTTAGCATTCTCAGAAACTACATTTTAGCTTAAAATATCCGCTTAATACCCGAGTTTATTTTTACTGATCTAATTTGCGTTGAATGAATGCCCTTCTCAAACATCACTTTGCAGGAGTTAAATAAGAAGTCAAGGGACCTAATTCAACAACTGTAAGGTCCATACTCACGTTAACAGCCTATTAGACGGTAAGACAGCGCACTTACCTAAAAATTCTTTTTAACTGATCATCTACGTCGCTGCCGGGAAAAAGTGGCCGACCACCGTTAGCCATTTCTACAACAAAAGGTACGTGTGTTAGAAAATTAGAGTACAACTTAAAATGCGTCACTACTAACATTCGTGACGTGAAGATCTTTGACACTTTACTTAAGACCTTCAGAAATAGTACAAGTAGGATGCTTTTGAACATTACGTATTGTTTTAACCATAGTGTGCAGAAAAATGCTGTTGCCTCTAGCTCTTCTTTGTTCTCTTTTAAGATAGGTTCCTACCGATATTTTATTTGAACCCAGTGTACTGTTCAATGCTTTCGGTTGTTGCTTGGTATGCTAATTCTATTGCTTTTACTTACTAAAAAATTATTGTGTGATGCTTAAATCAAGTCCGTTTCTCTCTTGTTGTTGGAATTTCCACAGTACTTTGTTTTTTACTAGTGTATCCATTGCTATGAAAGTCAATAAAGAGACTATCACTGCTGTTGCTCAACTCTTTTGAATGGGAAGCGAGTTAAAGATTTGAAGGAAATACAAAAAATACAAATTCAAGAAAAGTCATGTTGACGTATTGAAATGCAATTTAATTATTGATGGAGAGAGATATTTGTGTATCAGTGCAAAACAACCTACAACAACGAAATTTTACAGAGACCTTGAAATACCACGTTGACTTCTGTCAGGGTTGCCTGTTTCATGGGGAGGAGAGCCTCTTTAGTCATGGCTGGCAACCCTCCTAGAGATGGTGTCTCGATAAAAACACTGGTAGTGTTTTAATGGGGGCAATGTAAGTAGACACTGACTACTGTCGCTCCATTTAATACCACACCCATTATCAAAGGGCTTACTTATTCGGTTTGATGATGGTCTGGATCTGGGTGATGATTTCGCTCATCTATTTTTACTTAAAGCTTTTTAGACAGTTCCAATAAAATAAATGGCCCCCAAAACCCGGTAGCCTTTCAATAGTCAGGGTATGCAACGAACCTTCGGACCCAAGATTGACTCTCCCTTCGAGAGTGTAGACTCAAGTAGTGGTAATACTGGCTATACACAGACTCTGAAAAATCCTTTATCTTAAAAAATACCTCTCTCTTTACCTTTCAGTAATGTTATAGGTCTTCAGTTCAATGTTACTTTAGTGAAAGCTTTCTTCCATTCCGACTCTCCTCATATTCTTGAGCTTTAGGAGTAAAGCCTCAACAACAGTGTTAATAATATAGACCTTCATGCTGACGGCTATTTACCTTTCTTTTCACTAGACTCTACTACTTATCTTCATGATCTTGCTATCTATCCTCGACAGAATCTTAGAACTGTTAGAGTACAAGAACTTGAATTTCAAGATGAGCCTTTCATGTGCTTTAGTTGTATCTTCTTCAGGCCACTTGTTACCTATCTTTCTTGTATCGACTCCCCTCTTCTGACCATTGCTCAGCTATGGTTACCGTATCGGACTCCATCTCACTGATAACATATTTGTCTTTGGTGGCTTCCGTGCTCATTTTATGGGCTGGTTAACCCATTCTAATAAGACTGACAGATTCGCGATTAGCTTGCGTCAGCTTTAAACCCCGTACAATACTTCATAATCCTCCTTTTTATCTTCATCGTCACCACCACCACCACCACCAACACCAACACCAACATCATTATCATCATCATCATCATCATCATCATCATCATCATCATCTTCTTCTTCTTCATCTTCTTCTTCTTCTTCTTCCACTTTTTTGCTTGTTCATCTCCTTTATAGGTTTATGATACCAGGTCATGGCTCTGCATTCTCCTTCTCAAGTAGATTTTATTTGCACATCATCATCCTCTAGTTCTAACTATTTAATGTCTTTTCGTAGGTTTCTTACTTATTCCGATAATCTCACAATATTAAATTTAAACCCCTTCTGCAGCATAATCATGACAGCAGAATCAATTAAATTTTATTGGTACCCTTAAAAGTCTTCGTACTTCCTTTCTAGATTTAATATCACTTAGCTTCAAGGGTAAGAAAAAGCGTTTAGCTTCAGTACGGTAAAGACAGTATGTGAAATCGGAGAGAGCACCAAATATTGTTAAATACCAACTAATGTGGTACAAAATGATGGCAACACCATTCCATTATCCAGCAATCGGGCATATATATGCCTATCAATGCTACCGGAAGAACAATTAACTATCGTTTTAGCAAAAATAAACAACACTAAATATTGATTAATATATTGTTTAAATATTAGAGTAACATAGGAGTTTAAATGATCACAAACCCGCGAATATACATCCTGCTGACCATATATCTATGGATGTGTCATACAGTTTCGCACCCATAAGAACATCTGGCGGACGGTACCATAATGTTACTACCTAGAAAAGTGAGAAAAAAACTATAAACAGGCCAAGAAAAATTCTTTAAATGTGTTGGTTTGTTGTTGAATTTCTTTTTAACATCTTTCTGTCACAGTGTTTAAGGACTCAAAAGTGATGGGTTTTATTTGAGAGATGGGAAATGTCTTGGACAAATGTCATTCTTTAGATCAGCCTATGGAGTTGACGAGAATGCTGGGCTTCCTCTCACGGTACACCAAATACCGCTTAATTACCGTGCAACTGTACCTACCGCTAAGTAAAGGCTCCATAAAATTCAAGAATGTGTTGCACTGTTTTCAGTATTTACAACCTAAATAATTGTCTAGTGGAAAACAAGCATGGAAATGCATGAATCGGTTATCAGCAAACAGCGGATTTTCCCTTCATTACTTAAAAATCACATAAACCCCATATTTGGGGGCATATGTAGAGCCAAATTTTCTATCTTTTCCTCCCGCTTCACACACTTGTAACATCACTGCTCTTTGTATGAACACTGCTTTGATTAACAGAAAAATAACAGGAAATACCGACGTCGGGAAACTTGTGTTTACTACTGCTGTCTAATCTGATATTGTGGCGAACATCTTTATGTAGGTTAGTGCAAGTTACACTTCTCGCTGCATAACATTAGTATCGTTACATAAAATTCAAAAGCAGAATACATTTTAGAATTTGGTACATAGATGGTAAAAGAAAAAACACCAAAATAAAAAACATTAAATATATAGTGCAAGAAATTTACGCGTGTGACTGCGGATGGTAAAGCGATATTTGCACTGTATATAGTACGCAAGTTGGGAAACGCGACAGGCATTGTTGCTTACGTGAAAAATGCTTTAGAGGCTGTTGCCATTTTATGTTCATAACCTATCCATATCTGCTGTTTTGGGCACAGTAAGTACCGTGTTGATTAGGCTGTGCGTTTTAAGTACCCGGATGCTGATAATGTCATTTTAATGGCGAAGAAGGTTCTAAGGAAAGCACCCCAGAAAAGTAATCAGTTATGTGTTAAGGGAATCCCATTACCACTTGAGCCTACTCTAACCAGGTGCATGAAACATGGCTTTCTGCAGTGTAATATTATATCTAAAACTGAAAAACTTCAAACACTTCTCAAAACCGTTGACAATCGCGACACGCATTAGTAACTTTGCAAATACAATGAAAGTTTTGGATATTAAACTACAGTTGGCAACAATATACTACATATATGTACTTTTTATTGCATTTATGCATTCTCCAGAAAGTAACAAAGAACCTATGCCAAATGCCTTAAGAAAAGTAAAATGATGGAACATTTTGAAGGAAGTAGAGCCGAAAAACGTAGAGTAGTGCTTAGCAAGAATGCAGGACTAAAAAAGATTATTGAGCCGTGCAATGGCCAGTATTCAGCAAGAGAAATTGCAAATTTGCTTAAATATCCAGTAACATCAATTGATATCGAAAGAAGTTTTTCCACATATCCATTTATATCACATATTTCCACATTTTTCTGGAAAAAAACTAAAAAATGTACATGGTGTTGCAAAACATCACATAAAATATATTGCATCGATGATTTTTTGTTATAGATATTGTTCAAACTTTCATAAAAACTTTTCAATTTGTTATAACTGTATTTTTGCGATGCAAAACTCCTGTAGTTGTTCTACAAACAAATGTATATACATTTTGTATTACGTTTTCTTTAAATACAAATTCTCAAAAACGCCATATTTTTCAAATATTTCAACCAAAACGCCACATTTTACCCCATAGTTTGGCTTAAAAAACTCCATATTTAGGCCCTAAATATCCCATAAAAATAAGCTCTTTAGTTACCACATATTAGTTGAGCGTTCAAAATGCATTTATCCTTTTCCTACTTATTGGCTTCAGTTAACGACAAATGATAGATTCAAGAGGTTTAAAGGTTTTACATTAATGTCAGTAAAATATCATAAACCTTCATTATCACTCAGAGTTTGTGGTCCCACTTATATACAGAGTAAGACACTAGGATCCTTTGTACTACTTTATCTTGTCTCTTTGTCTTTCATATTCACTTTGATGGCACCAATCTACCTCCAAACCTATTGTTATGTTGCTAAATTCCGTCGTTACTTTTCAATTTTTATCCTACATTTTTCTGAACAATCTTAATCTCATTTCCACACCACAGACCTTATAACTTCCGGTTACCTATTGATATTTTCAACATCTAATCTTCCACATCTTTGGAAAGTTTAAGCCCCTCATTTTTCATCACACTGATTTGCACGAAATAAGAAATATATCAAAACGTAGGGTTTCGCAATATTCCGAGAGTTACATTTGATAGCTGCGACGAAAAAGTGATTCAAAAATGGAATGAAGTAAAGATGCGTAATGCGAATGCTTGAAGCGACTTACTGTTTCCACTAGCCTGGTACTATCAAACTGCTTTTTCTTAGTACACAAGAAGAAGAGAGAGGAAAAGAGCTAGTGGATGCCAGAGGGGGTGTCGGATAGGGAGGGAGAGAGGGAGAGATGGAGAGGAGAGAGGGAGAGAGGGAGAGAGGGAGAGAGGGAGAGAGAGAAAAGGTCAGAGGCTCAGAGGGAGACGGGAGGAGAAAGAGGGAGGAAAGACCTAGAGGATACCAGAGGGGGTGGCAGATAGGGAGGGAGAGAGGAAGAGAGAGAAAAGGTCAGAGGCTCANAAGAAAGAAAATAGTGACATTCACGGAAGTACAAAGATAGAGGAAGGATTGTAACTGAGGGATATCCGGGAGAACGAAGAGAGACGGTTAGGACGGGGGAAAAGAGAGGCGTGGTATGAGTAAGTAGGGGGGGGGAGGTGAAGGGGGGAGGGAGGTAGGGAGGGTGAAAGAGGAAAGGTGGGAGGCTCAGAGGGAGACGGGAGGAGAAAGAGGGAGGAAAAGACCTAGAGGATACCAGAGGGGGTGTCAGATAGGGAGGGAGAGAGGAAGAGAGAGAAAAGGTCAGAGGCTCAGAGGGAGACGGGAGGAGAAAGGGGAAGGGGAGAGGAAGAGGATTGAGGGATAGATGAGAGAAAGAGGGGGAGAGGGGGGACGAACGACGGAGAATGACAGGCGCTAGGTTGATACTATCTACTAAAGACCTCATGATATTCGACCAAATCAATTCAAAAGTCCTTTAAAGTGCGATCAGCCGTCAAAGACGAAAAAGTGACGTGAAACCTATGCCATCTCATTTAAATATTGGTCAGTTAAACCTCGGAAAACAGGATAAAATGGGTTATGTTTACGGAGAAGAGGCTTTGTGGTAACATGAAGAAGTCTTAGTTCATACAAATGATATACAACTTCCAATAACTATGAGTAAGGCCAAGTCATATCATACCGCTACTGCAACACTGCAATCCGTAGCAAAGGTATCACTGAGTTTCTCTTAATGACAACTATAATGTAACAATAAGAAGCAAAAAAGTTACAATGAAGCACCTTTTGCACCAGAAAACGTACCTCGGCGGAAAAACATCTGACAGGTATTCCTATAGCTCGTGCTAAACCAAAATCAGCAAGTTTTAGATCTCCATTCTAAAATATAAAAGGAAGTGACAGATTAGTCCCCGTGTAACGGCCTTTCATCAGAAAATGGAAGAAGGCATTCGGCAGGTGGCCTTTCTGGTTACGTTTCCTTACTGAGGGCAAGGAAAAGTAAAAGTCACCGCTCTGAACTGACATTGTTGCTATGGACTAATACATCTTATGGTTAAGCAGCATTTTACAGTGTCGGAGGGTTCAAAGTTCGAATACTACTTATTTCGAAAAATTTGAACCTTTCAATTTCCATAGCTTGATCTGTTTCATCAGGCAACTTTTGTTCTGGTTGAAACAGCAGCGAAAAACAAGTAACGGATTTGAAAATTCTGAACTTTATGGACTAAGAGGAAGCCATAGATGTAAGAGCTTTATCATGTCATGAGTCGTATACTTTATCATTTGATACTTCTCCCATTGTCAGGCTGAAGATGGGAGAAGTATCTCTCGAAACGTAGCTCCGAAAAAGCTTACGACTCATGACATGATAAAGCTCTAACATTTATAAGTAACAGATTGTTTAAAACGTTCTTTCTTTTCTTATGTAGAGGGCAATGTCTGTGAAATAAATGACTGTATCTATTTTCAAACTATTACTATAAAAAAGCTATTACTAAAATACTGATTAATTCGATAGCATTAAAACAAATGCCTCCAGGTGTTTTTTAGGTAGATTTTCAGTGTATATCAAAGACAGGAGGTTAGCATTGTTTTTAGGTTAAATTACTGCTTTATGTTACCTACAGCATTTCTTTTAACAGTATATCACTTTTTACGATCTGTAAAATCTGTGTACATCGCCGATCTTTACCTTAAGATTTTTTACAAGTTTTTTTGTGTCAATCGTTTACTTTTGAGTGCTAATTTTCTCAAGGTTCATACCTCATTTAAATACATTACATGAACATTTGCTCCCTTACTTTATCTGTACTACCTGTACATGACAAACATTGACGACGGTTCAANTGTTTTTTAGGTAGATTTTCAGTGTATATCAAAGACAGGAGGTTAGCATTGTTTTTAGGTTAAATTACTGCTTTATGTTACCTACAGCATTTCTTTTAACAGTATATCACTTTTTACGATCTGTAAAATCTGTGTACATCGCCGATCTTTACCTTAAGATTTTTACAAGTTTTTCTGTGTCAATCGTTTACTTTTGAGTGCTAATTTTCTCAAGGTTCATACCTCATTTAAATACATTACATGAACATTTGCTCCCTTACTTTATCTGTACTACCTGTACATGACAAACATTGACGACGGTTCAATATATATATATATATATATATATATATATATATATATATGTATATTGTAAAAATATTTAATATTTGTGCCTAAACAAAATATTACCTTGTTAATTAGTAGATTCTGCGGCTTTAAGTCTCTGTGCAAGATATGATTTTCATGACAGAATCCAAGTCCTCTCAAAAGCTGATACATAAAGGACTAAAGAAACAAGAATACTTAGTAGTTACCAGTACCCGTGTGTACAAAATCTATATGGGTACATGTCTGCACCAATGCATCAATATTTTTATATGATAAATGCTAGGATTATCATGGTATTTTAAACCTATTGTCCGTTTTCAAAAATTTGTTTGGTAAAAACATTGTGCAGTTTGTACAATTGATATATAATCAAGCCAACAATGTAATTTTATTAATTTTGCAATATATTTCGAAGTTAATACTTCATCTTCAGGTTTCAAAAACACACACAATATTGACAATTATCAATTTCACATCATGTCAAATTGAATATGGTGTAGAATAAAGATAAAGAAAATAGCTGAGACATAAAATGTTGATTTTCACAGCAATTTGTGCTTATCTCTCTTAATATCAAATGGCCATACTTCATCCCACTGATAAACGAATTCCAACTGACATATGCATGGGCGTGCACCCGAAAGGTCAAGGGAAAAGGGCACTTACTCTCTAGACAAAAGAACCTTAAAACAAACCAACAAAAAATTCCTTAGTAAATTTTACTGAAAATAACCCAGTATCTTTTTCAAAAGTAAAACCACAAAAATCATTCAACGGCAAGTAAACACGAGGAACAAACAACTATTGTTTGTTAACTAGATGATCTTAAAGGTTAGCTAAATGTTCTAATGAATGAGTTCCAAAAGGAGGGTTGATTATCCACATTCTATTCACAACTTATATTTCATTGTAACTGGATCTGTTGGGGTGGCGATACCACTGCGGTATAAGTAAGATCACGCGGGGCTGTCTATAATGAGTGTACATAGAAAACTCGTCAATTTGAAAACGCCATGGTCAATTCTCGTTAAAATCGTCGATGACTTTAATTTTCTTCATATAATGGCACATACTTCATGACAATATCATAATAAACATAGTTGGATTTTTGGTTGTATTTATACTTGAGTTTGGTACTTACTTTTTGCCTAAAGCCATTAAATTCGCATTTTACGGTTATGTTCTTTAATTACTCCGCTTTTGTTGATAGTCCAAAGTCAACTATGCTCTTGCCTCTGAAGTTATTACTGTAGACACTTGCTTTGTCATGCTGGGTAATAATTTGATATTTACTTCATTAATTCCAATGAGGTAATGGAATGATGGTGTAAGACAATTCTTTTACGGAAATAATTCTGCACTTGGTATAAACTGACATCGAGTAATGCGACTTTCCTTTTATATGATCTTAACCTTTTTGTTCTTTTCCAATGCTTGAATTTCCGTATAGATTGCACAATATGACACGGAGTAAAAATACTTCATTCCCTGCTCTACTTTTACAGCCTGTGATATTCATATCCAATGCCGTTGATAATGCTAACTTCATCGAGGATTGTTTACTTTAATAAACGCACCAGGTTTCATTTTTCTCTTGCCTGTGATTAGCTAACTGGCATTTTCATGAAATTTATTTAATTTGTCCCGGCAACCATTTCTAAACTTTTTGTGGATCTTTTTTCTTTTGCTTTAACTTTTCCAAACGTAATTTACCCTCGATATCTTTCACTGGCGTTCCTTTCTCGGTCAGTAGAACCCAATAAAGCGTGCTCCCGCTTATTATACAATTTCATTAAAATTTACTTCTACTTTTCGGTTTTCTTATTTATGTTTTCCTGTTAGAGTGATAGAAAGAGAGTTTTTCCCTCTAATTGGACAGTGGACTCCGTATCTGTCGTTGTCGCTGGTATTACCATTATCTGTGTTGAATAACATTTTGGGTTATGGTCACATTTGTTGCACTTGCGAAGAAAACAAAGTTGGCACAGTTTTACTGATGGTGTAGGAAAATGAGCAAGGCAAACCTGTGTCGTCAACGTTCTTAAACTCTGAACAAATTTCGTACTAAACATGTGCTCAAACCACAAAGTACCAAAGTAAATTGGAAGCGATGGGAATGAAACCGATCAAAGAGAATTAAACTCTTTTAAGAAACATTGTCTTTGATTAAAATTTGAGGATATATTGGCAGGTATTGTTTAGCCCTTAGCATAAACAGTCGTGGCGACGGCAGGCAACAAGATTGACTTATTCCATCTTGGAAAAGCATGGGAAAACGACAACCAAACCTATAAGAACACCTCATGACAGCAAAGACTGGTGCAACGTTGGGCTTCATGCAACAGGCACTTAAAAAATGCTAAGTAGGGCGTAAATGAAAAGCAATTTTGTATACATCGAATTTGCACCTATTCTGTACCTATCCATTATTATTATCCTAATGATAATAATAATAATAATAATAATAATATCTTAATNTTTGGGTTATGGTCACATTTGTTGCACTTGCGAAGAAAACAAAGTTGGCACAGTTTTACTGATGGTGTAGGAAAATGAGCAAGGCAAACCTGTGTCGTCAACGTTCTTAAACTCTGAACAAATTTCGTACTAAACATGTGCTCAAACCACAAAGTACCAAAGTAAATTGGAAGCGATGGGAATGAAACCGATCAAAGAGAATTAAACTCTTTTAAGAAACATTGTCTTTGATTAAAATTTGAGGATATATTGGCAGGTATTGTTTAGCCCTTAGCATAAACAGTCGTGGCGACGGCAGGCAACAAGATTGACTTATTCCATCTTGGAAAAGCATGGGAAAACGACAACCAAACCTATAAGAACACCTCATGACAGCAAAGACTGGTGCAACGTTGGGCTTCATGCAACAGGCACTTAAAAAATGCTAAGTAGGGCGTAAATGAAAAGCAATTTTGTATACATTGAATTTGCACCTATTCTGTACCTATCCATTATTATTATCCTAATGATAATAATAATGATAATAATAATAATAATAATATCTTAATAATAATAATATATAATAATAATATATAATAATATTATTATAATAATATATAATAATAATAATAATAATAAATTTGCGCATAGAGCTATTCAAAAGTTACCACGGATAAAAATAGAGTCACCCTGAAATTTCGAGTTACACATATTGAGTTATCAAGGCTTTTTCATAGTTGTCACATTAAGTCGCTTTATCGTGCCTTGTATTTGCTTTACCAAAACTATCTGCTCTACAGACAGGCACACAAAAGGCCAGAAACACATAAATGTGGGCAGAGTTTGATGCTAATGTTTAACTTTTGCAGTGTGTTGCTTTTATTTCTGCCACATAAAACACTGCAAATTTGTATGAGTCAGGTGATGAACTCAAACGAGTTTGATATTCTGCTCTCCATAACTACAAAGGGCAAATTCCAACAAAAATAGAAATCGGCGGATGACTAACGTTGAGTCCAGTCAGCAAAGGAGAAAGGAGCGAATGTGCAAGGGCGCTAAATTTACTGTGACTAAGGTGATTATAAAGGAAAATCTGATCCAGTTGGGGATAAACCGAGTTGAAGGACACTCGTGCACGAAATAACCCGTGAGGACACTTTTATGACTGTCACACTCACGAGATAATTAGAGTAGAATGAGCTTTAAGCTCTTCGTTTTCTATTTCATGATCAAATATTTAACCACTTTTTAAAGTTTAAAATAATTTGTGGGAAGTTAAATCCATTAAAATCAACGAAGGGGCGTAATAGAGCATTCCAGTCGTTTCATAAATATGTGTCATTTCGGAGCAATAGATAATTAATTTACGAAATCCTTGGTGATTAATGAAAAAAACCCTAAAAAGAAAACTGTAAAGTAACCATAAAAACAAATTCGTTCAGTACATCAACAACCTACATCCATCCCGCGACAACACTAAACAATGTGCCCTAACAATGTCAAGCCACAATATAACTAGTTACTACTACTTGGCTTTGGATATTTTGGGCACAAAAAAGGTATCTATGACGTACTAACACCATAATAGAGTGTAGCAGTTATTATCAAGATAACTCTTTATAAAAAGTTACACACTTAAATTTAATGGTATTGCAACTACTTCTGTAGGGCAAGGCTGTTCGAAAGCATTAGTTTCCATTCAATACATGAATTTTATTAATTGGGTCTGGGAGACTAAAATTTTTTATGACACTGGGTCTAAAAAATATGAATTTAAAACATTATGACTCATAGACAATAAAAGCTTAAACAAATCATGAATTTGTTGATGCCGCCTGTATTGTTAGTATAGTACTATAGTACTTGGACGTATGCGACTATCTTTCTCGATATAGTTCTAGAAAAAATAATGGTTATATTCACAAAAAGTAACAAATCAATTGATTCAAAGTCATCAACATGACAAAATATACACTTCAACTAACCTTCACAACTTTGGGGTCAATTTCACCTTGACAACTATCAAAATATTTTTTTAAATCCTGCCAAGTAAAAAAAAACATAAAAGTGTAAAGTTCCACGTTCAACAGAATGATTACTGGTCGACATAAGACCTGAAAATCTTTTGGCGAAAATTTAACAAATTGAAATAACTTCGACAAACTTGTCAGGTTTTATACCAGCAAATAACACAAATTTAACTACTACAATACCACCTAAATTTTATTTCAAGTTTGACCATACAGTCCTTTAAAATTTATTTATTGATGTTAGTTACTGGAAACAAATGGGAAGCTGCAGATCACAAACTATGCCGACCAAACGAAAATGTCAATCAAACTGAAATTGTAGATCTATTTCAGGCAAGAGCAAGCAAGTATGAAACCGTCCAAAAGAACCCTTGGCGATGAAACGCATCGCCAAGGGTTCTTTTGGACATAGTATATACCTCTTATATTGCAGAACATTTTAGAATGTTCATTAGTAAATGTATGCCATAAATCTTTTTTCATTGGAAAAATCACCTTTAAGAAAAAAAATTTTTGAGGTAAGAGTCGAGGCACTGACCAATAGTTCACGCTGCCTACACCGAGTCTCTTTCTGTTGAGGTCAAGAATCTTCTGCTCCCCAACAACAACTTTTCAGCTTTGCCTGACCACCACCACCACCAACCAACAACAACAACAACAACAAATGAGTGTCAGGAGCAAGATTGACCTTTGAATGTTCCGGTTTGTTATGCAGGCTAAAATGTTCTGGGATACTTAGTACAGATACGTAAAAACACGTATACACATGTACAGACAATGACATTCTGGGACTAAGTTATCCGAACAAATATCACTTCAAAACCATGTATGATGGTGACAGATGAAAATCAAAAGCAAATTTTGAGCATTAACCAAAGTTTCTTACCATAAAACTATAGACTATACTTATAGCAGAATAAAGATTCCTCTGATCATGAGGTTTCCACCCACAGGTAGTCATGAAAAGGAAAATTTTTGAATTCTCGTACCCTTACTATTTCCACTTCACCTTCCAGATCTGGTGTCACAACCAAGGCATAAGAACACGGCGGAAATTACTAGGATTAAGTACGAAAAAATACTCACGGTTTACAGGAATAAATTTTTAATTCCTTCGTAAGCAAGTTTAAACAATACAATTTACTGCTTTTTGGTACGATTGAAGGAATTTCAATGTTTATGGTTACAGAAATTATTGACAAAAGATTGTCGCAAAAATCATGTTCTACTTACGCCGTTCACGCGCTTTACAGCTATGACTGTATAATCAACTGAAAAAAATTTATTGTAATGATAATTGTATGGAACAACTATTGCATGGAACAAATCACAAAACTCATCTATTGTGACAACTTAATGTTCAGTCTATGTAGTTCAAGCTCAAAATAATAACAATAATATTTACAAGGCGGTAGATATTAATGTGTGCATGTTATGGGAAGAAATTTTGCTATCATTACTCGTTTAAACAGGGTACATTGTTGTTAGCGCTGTAAAACGGAAGAATCGAGATTAAAATGGAAGTGTGATATTTGGATGTCTTCTATTCTATCGTTGATACTAATTTCGCAAAGGAAAAATTGCCAACTCATTTATAATGAGCTAAAAACCCTACCCCTGCTTTTTCACTTGGGTTGTTCTCATTTTTTCAATCTTTTTTTTTCAAATTTTCTTTCAAATTACAACTTATATCCATTTGTTCAATGGCTGTTAATCTCGGCCACAGGCGTTAGAAAATTAAACTAATGGTAAATTTCAGAATACTTACTGACCAAGCTTAATTTGCTATGTACTATGCGATAACGGTTGTGCGCTACGTCACATTACATTGTACGTCCAGCAAAGAGATCACTAAGTACCCCAGTAGTAAAATTTATCGCCATGATCCCAACATCTTTGTGCCCGAATTTGGCGCTCAACTACAAATTGAGCCTCCATGTTCGCCGTTTGCCCTTGTAACTATTTGTCTTACTTTAAAATAACACAAAAATAGTCCAGGACTGAAATGGGTTCTGTAGGAGGCAGACCCCTAGAGGCATACAAATGAGTGAGATGTCCAACGCCTTGGAAAAGAAATGGCTCAATTAAGCCTACGATTAATTCTAAAAATGATCTGGTAAAGAACATGGCAACAACAATGGTTTTTTAGTTATCACACTTGGTGGTAATGAAAGAAATGAGCACTGGTTAGAGCCGATATTTGTTTCATTCCAAATCCTCTCGAGCATTATTTCCACGATATTAATTTTGTTTAACAGTGATATGGAAAACAACAATAATGACATAAAAGTTACAGAGCAACATGATCTATAATAATATTAACATTAGGATTTAATACTAAGAACTATGTAGAACCATTGGAACAAATGGTAACAACAACAACAACCAGAAGAAGACAAAGGAATCTATGGTAGTGACGATTTCATTTCAAGCTATTACAAACAATTACCAACTGAGAAATTAGAAACACATAAAAATAGAAAAGTGTTAACATGTAATGCTCTATAATATCCTCAGACTAACCACTGCTCAAGAATGTAAAAGAATCTGACATTCCAGTTAACAGCTTTATTAAGCCGATCTGCCTAACAAGCTTATATAAAAGCAAAAAAAAGTGAAGCAAAACAACATTATACCTCTACTATATTATTTCAAAATCAAAAGGAACGCAAGTTTACAAAAACGAACCTAACCAGATACTGCCTTTCCACTAAAAAAATTGGTCTTCTTAAGCAAAAAATGTCTTTATTTTATTTCTGGAAACTACGATTGTATTTTCCTCAACATTCAACATTTGTATATGTCTTCTTACACAATGGGGGTTTCTTGTGACTGGTCAAACAAATGAAAAATCTGGTTTCCTTTCATTATAACTCATTAAAAATCAAAACCAAGGAGAATCAGCATGAAACGAAGAACAGGCAAAACCCAGAATAACTAAAAGCCATTTTTGAAAAATCAGAGATGACAAGAGGTGAACCCAAGCACTCGACGAGCATGGAAAAATCTATTTGTCATGATTCTAACTGGCTGCTTACTTAATAAACGATCACAAAATGACACTATCAACAGGAAATCTGGAGTTGCTGTTAATGATGCTTGTATAATTTTAAAAGAAACAAGACTATCTTGAGGCTAATTCAAAATTTAGGCTTGAGGGAAAATGTGTTTTTGTGTGCTGTTATTTTTTGATCTCCTGAAAAATTATCAGCGTAAAAAGATTTTTTAGAGCAATGGTTCCTTGACAATCTAGTTGATAAAATTATTTGGTATTAATAATCCAGTTTCCAGTATTTTTCCCTATACCAGGCCCCAAACTTACTCTGTACACCTCAAACTTCTACTTATTTCAAAAATTGCACTCAAAGTAATTCGTCGCAAAAAATTCTTCCATTATTTACAATGACGTCTTTCCTGCAAAACAGAATTGTTTCTTACGAATTTAAGTGCGGTTTGATCTAAGGCACCTGCGCCGTATGTCTTTCAGATAGTTTCATTAAAAAATAGCACACACCTAGTATTTAGCTAATGGAGCTTAGCCAAAACGACAGTGCACTGTTTTTTACTGTTACCTTGACTGTAATTAAGCCACGCTGTTGCTGATGCGTAAATGCGGTAAAAATTTGGAGAATAAAGGGTTCCGAGTAATTGGTAATTACGGGTCTGTCTTCCACGTTGGGGTATTGTATGTAATTCACATAACATTTCATCGCCTTTGCTTTCTAGTAAAAATAGTTCGTATTTGGTATTAAATGATTAAGATGCATGGCGTCCCGCAAGAAGTGGGGTTTCACTACAACAATTACCTGCAGCTGCGGATAGGTGCAAACGATGCCCCACTTTCTTAATTGGCCCGTTGCACCAGACTGCGAACCAGATGACCTGGCTCTCCCCTTAGAGGAGGCTTTCGATTGTGGACGTTTCTGGAGTAAAAGAGTCTAGCAGGACAAGAAGAAGAAGAATTAAATGATTTGCACAGCCAATTATAAACAGTGGTGCCGGTCTTCAGCTGGCTATGACCCTTTCTTTGCTTTCCTCGTTAACAATTCACCACATTACTTGTGTTTTCTCATTCCTGGATCTTATTCAGTCGAGTGCTATTAAAAAAATGCTTTCGCCCAATACAAACTTAATTTTTTAATTGCGAAATCCATATATTAATTCTACTCGATTAAGCCTTTCGAATAGCTTATTGGTTAAGAAGAACTGGCAGATTTTTAGATCAAAAGGAGACAAAGTTGACTAAGTAATCCACGTTCCACAGCAGATCTTCATTTCCCGTGCGACATGGCACTTAAAAGTGAACAAATGAATATTCACTGGGAGTCTAACTGGGAATAGAGCAAACTGCAGTAAGAGAAAAAGAAACGTCAATATAATGGCTTTTAATCAGCCGAAACAATTGGACAACAAAACAAGGTATGGGTACGACCCAGTCATAGTAGAGGAATCCTTAAACTTAGTAAGGTCCTTAGTAAACAATTCAACAGCTGATATCAAGAAGACTGTGGCTTTTATATGGACACCATGTCATAATTTACGGAAAGCTTGGTTATTCCCTATTATGGGACTTTCAAAATCAACCAGTTTCGCCAAACAGTTAAGCCAACTTCTTTTACGGTTGTAAACCGTCCACTTAACAAACGTTAAACGCAAAGATCACTGCTAAATGAGGCTACCAAGGTCAGAACTTAATATTTGCTGTAGAAAGAGAACAAGAAACAAAGATAATTAAGGGTCTTTCCTTAAAGTAACTAATAAAATAAAACAGGTACGGCTTAAGTTAGCGAGTCTTTGCTAAAGACAATCTTAAGAATGAGCCTTTATGTTGTGGTCACCAGAAACTTGATGCAATCAACCAGGGAAATGAAAAACCTATATGGGAAACAGTAACCAGAAAAATACCCATTTCTGTTCTTTGGCCATACTTCAATAATGTGGTATTTTACCGATGTCTTAATATGATTGCGTAGTATCTCATATACGAATATGCCTGTAATATATACAGCTTGACACTCCTTTGATAAAACAGCAAAAAGAAACTGAATTAATGATCATTTTAATCCGTTCCGATTTGTCCGACTAGTACAACTCATAATAATACGAGGCAATGACGGGATCCATCTACAGAAACGTCAAAAAACTTCTTCTTGCATAAACCATCAGGTAAATGAAATGATATATCATGATACATCACTGCAAATAAATTAAGACTAGGATGTCTATCGGAGGTGAAGAAGAGCATAACCTGTACTTACTTGATCACAGTACTCGAAGACAATAGTCAGTTTTTTCTCTCCATGCATAGTATCATACAACCTAAAAAATACAATAATAAACTCAGAATCTAAAACTAAAAACACTGAAACCTTCGTTGAGAGACACTGCTTATATAATATGGGAAAAAGAAAAGACTTTTTGCTTACACCCCTAGGCTCCTCTTTTTATAGCAGTGAAAGCGTCTGATATAGAAACTAGCGTGTTTTGCATTCTCTTTCGCAGGAACTTAAAAGCTTCCAATTCTGTTCCAAAATTCAAATCTGGAATAAAAAAATTCCTGTGTAACCAAAGTCATTGCCTTCTATGTAAAACCTACCTCTCGTATTCATGTATTTTTATTACATTTCGAGTATTTGAACATGGGTTCTCTTTATTTCTGTTTGCAGAAATGGTCAGTTGTAGTTACAAGAAAAGTACCATTAAAAACACCGACTTTTGAGAGTATTTCAAGTGGAAGCGTTGAATATTTTACTTGCGAAGTAAAAAGATACCTGTGACAACATCCCCTTTTCTAATATGGTTTATACTAGTCTGGGTTAAGAGTAGCATGAAGGGTCAGTAAGTTAAAGTTTAAATGTAAGTAAAAATAAAACCTAAAAAACACAGGAAAAAAGAATGAAATAAATCAGAAAACCAGGATAAAATACTCGCAGAAACGACAGATAAATTTTGGTAAAATAGTTTATCTTCAAATAAGGTAGATGACCTTTCTTGTTTCTCTCTTTTCAAAACATGACAGCCCCTTGTTCATTCAGTAGATTAATTTACTGGTCGTAAACTGCTAGGTAATTTGGTTGCTACCTGGCAAAACGTTGCCTAATTTCAACAGACTTACAATTGTGCAGTACCTCCGCCATGCTGAACCTGTTTATTAGATTCCCAAACATTTTTTTTATATCTTACCCCTAAATAGTTTTTCAAAGCATTCAAAATCAAGTTGGAAATCATCCAAAAACCAGCTTGGTTAAGCAAAACATGTAGCCTTGGGAATATGTTGTTCATATATAGTCTCAGTATATGGGGATTTGGGTTTTTTTAATGATTTGTTGCCATCTGCTTTCGGTAAATTACCATTGAAGAATTCGATATCTGAGAGTAAATTTTTCAAATACACTTGATTTTTTCTTGTTTCTTGAAAGTAAATAGTTATTACAAATATCATAATTTAAAATGCTCTACTCAACGTATGGTTGATTTTTATATTGTTTTGCAGCAGCAAAATATTAAAGTTCAGTATGTACATACATATTCAGTACAAAAAAAATTAAGTTTTCCGCGTAAGAAAGTTTGATAGTGCGTTGAACCTGTTATTCATTATTCCCTGTTTCCCTTCTGCTTTGACAACCAAGTGATGGGTATGTGTCCGGTAATTGCACTCCCTTTTTAGGTTCGAACGATAAGAGTCGAAAATTTTTCGGCTTTTATTTCTTAAGTTGTTGTTTTGCTTACAATGTCCTGGGGAACTGGTTCTTGGCTTACACTAAGTGTCTCTAGAAATGTTCTAAATAAATCTATTTGTTTACATCTGGGTGCTCAGTATATTCACGTTCCCCTTTTCTGTTTCCAACTGCTCTTATATGTGAATTGTGTCATAATAATTACTCATACTTCAAGCAACATTTATAGCAGTATCTGATCTGCATTGGGTCATGCTTGAAACAAACCTACAATTAAATCGTATTCATGAAATCTTTTGTTAGTCATAACGTTTTAATTTTACATAGTATTATTCGTGGATGTATGTGCTAAAATACCATTTATTACACTTGCGGCAAATGTTTCAAAGTGGGAACTTTCCGACGGAGAATATTCAATTCTAATCTATTAACTCTACTGTGCAGGGTTTTTCCAGTTAGGTCATGTCATTACGTACTTTTCCAGTTTCTTTCTCCGTGATCATGGTTTCAAGGGCAAAAATTTTTTACAGACTTTCATTTTTCTAATATCCTTCAAGTTTGAAAGCAGTCTTGATGCTGGATAGAATATGGTTACCGCTATGGTGGCTTTGGTATCTGATGCGGCTTGTTGAAAAAATTGCTTCATTAGTTGTCAAAGACGCAACTATTCATTTTATTATGGAATATTAACAATAATCAGGTCAATGGGGGAATTAAAAGGCATGTTGACATGTTAATTATGTATGCCTACATTTCAAACGGGTTTATTTTGTCCACAAAACTTAACAATGCCGGGTAGGTCTCCTGCATCGAATATTGTCCCCATACGCCTTTTAGTATACTAAACCACGTTAACACTGCTACTAATCATGTAACTATTTCTGTTGAGGTGCTTAAGTACGGTTGGTTAAAGTGAATGCTATCAATAGTGGTACCCTCATGCATTGAGGTGAGGGTAAGCCAAAAACAATACAATACAACACAATACAATAAATAAATATGACCTTTCCATTGTTTTTTCTTGTCAGCAGTCTCTTTCCCGTCTGTCTGCTTTGTACTTGTTTATCATTCAGTCCTTCTTTACTGCTATCCTCTTTTTCCTCTTCATAAGTTGATATAAGACATATTAACGCGGGCTTCAAGGGGGCCATTAAAATTAATGGTATGTACTTTTGAATTTTTAAACTTCTGTTAGGTGTGGCATCTTTTCTTACGAATTTTGGTACCTTACGTAGGCTGCACCTGAATGCCCTGATCAAAACCTAGGCACTAAATAAGGTGTGTACAGGTGTCTGATAACATTCGACAACCAACTGCCAAAGGCTGACTTGTTCCATTTATTTTTACTCTATCAAACTTCAATTGCCCATCATCCGTTTCAATATTCTGCGGTAAATAGCTTAACAGTAATGAAAGTCGCATATTAATCGCTTGTTACGCGTGTAATTTTTTGCTTGTGAAACACAAGAAAAACACAGGAGGTAGTTTATCAACTTTTTTCTTGTCAACTTCCAATCACCGAACCGTTAATCTCCAAGGCCCATGAGCTAAAATAGTTGGTTAACATGTGCGGAATAACCTATATATTAACTACAATATAATACAGATAGCATCTAGAATATAAAAGCGAACTCCTCCTAAACAACGCCACTGACCTTTATGGGTTTTCATTAGCTTTACATTGAACAGATTATTCTAGTTTCCTTATTGTACCTGGTGACTATTGGTGAAAAGATGACTGACAATATGCTATCTATGAAAATATTAGACAAGGAGTGTTTGTTAACAATGGTAAAATAACAAGAAAAGTCCTACGTTTTGCATTTCTTTTTGTTGTATAAGTCAACTCATTTCGATTTTCACTCCACAAATATCAAATTTCACATCAGCTATGGTGTTAATAATGAAAGAAGAAAAATGTCCAGAGGAAGAAATTGAATTACCTGACTATATTTCTGTGCTTCAATTCCTTTAAAATACATATCTCTCTAAGAGCTGAGCTTGGAATACCCTAAAAACAAAATTTGTATTATAACTCTTTTTCAATCAAAATCCTCTTCGCTCATCAGTAAATCTTTAAATATACTGCCGAAATACAGAAATCAAGTTGTACAATAAAGTAAGTGACATTTATTTTCTACAGTTTTTGAAGTCCCTTACCACATTACACGACAAGTCACAGAAAAGCTTATGCTTAAGTGTCTGACCTCAAATAGAATATCATTTCACATCAAAATAACAAACCATCTGCTTCAGTGGAACATTTTAATACGCTTGAAATACTTGATTATGCCCTTCGATAAAATAATTCTTCAACCAGTTCTTAACCTTTTGAAACTAAAAAAATTTTGTAAATAAATATATCTACACAAATGTAGATAGATAGATATATAGACATAATATAATATAATATAATATAATATAATACAATATGATATACATAAAAATTATATTAATATTACATCCTAATAAGAAATATCACTTTGGTAAATAAGGAAAAATAAATACAAACTGCTAAATTTTGTTTTACATTGTCCCTAGTCGTATTTATTTTAACGGTAAAACTGACCCTGCAATCATAATTACAGAAATATTTCTGGGAATCAGCAAGAACATGGTACGCTACGCCAACACACAACTAGCTTTCTCAGCAAGGTAGACCAATTAAGTCNTATAATATAATATAATATAATATAATCAAATGTAGATAGATAGATATATAGATAGATAGACATAATATAATATAATATAATATAATATAATATAATATAATATAATATAATATAATATAATATAATATAATATAATATAATATAATATAATATAATATAATATAATATAATATAATATAATATAATATAATATAATACAATATGATATACATAAAAATTATATTAATATTACATCCTAATAAGAAATATCACTTTGGTAAATAAGGAAAAATAAATACAAACTGCTAAATTTTGTTTTACATTGTCCCTAGTCGTATTTATTTTAACGGTAAAACTGACCCTGCAATCATAATTACAGAAATATTTCTGGGAATCAGCAAGAACATGGTACGCTACGCCAACACACAACTAGCTTTCTCAGCAAGGTAGACCAATTAAGTCCAAACTGATGTCCACTTTAATGCCATACAGGTCATATTAATATATCATGCACCATTATATTTTGCAGCTTTAATATCAACTTGTTTTAATAATGTATAGTATTTTACTGGGCAAATAACACAATTTGTTCAAGTAGATTACACTCTTGCTTGAAAATGAGATGGGAAAAAGTAGAAATAAAACATTTGGTTTATACTTTGCATCAATATTAATTTTCAAAAATAAATATCACAATTTTCATGATCCACAATTCTGATCAAAAAGTGATACTGGAAAACACTAGTGACAAAAGAAGGTTCTTTGTTTTAAAACCTACGCGCTGGAACACCAACATGTGTGTTGCGTGTCGGCGTTTTCGCGGGTATCAGCCGTTGTTAATTTTGCGATTGCTCGGTAACGTGTCAGGTTCAGTTTCTTATTCTTTCTCAAATGTTGTGAAATAATATTATTAGCAAATATAGCCCATAAACTCGCGAATAGCTATTTTTCGCAATGGTAGTATTAAGGCACAGATAAATTGTTTTGAGAACCTGGGTACAGCCATCTAAGCCACCAGAAAACTGAAATACTTTCCCCTTTTATTATGGTGTGATCTTTGACTAAACCGATAAAATTACTAGTTTCTGTGTTTTTTGAAAGTTTTTTAACAAATATAGAAAAGTGGTTTTCCGTTATTCTTAAAAAAAATTTCAAAAATTGAATCAGTTGATTCATAGTGATTCAAAAACATCGATAAACCGAGATAGTTTTCTTTGTATAGATACATAAGTGCCAGAGACTTCAATATTACCTCATATACTTGGTGAAACATCAGCTGGTTTCAGTATTGATAAGCTAACACTGTACTATGAGAGCGAAGAGTAAACGCGTGATCCATATGCATATCCTGACCTCTCAGTAAAACTGGATTTTACGCTTCGTATACTTAAAAGCTGAAAAGGGGGTTTCTTTCTAGCAAGCGTCCTCCTTGAGAGGTGGTAGTATGTTTTCGGTGAGATCCACCAAAAAAATTCTCTTTTGATCAACTTCTCCATCAGGCTATTATAATCCCAGTTCAAGTTTCCTCCGGTTGATATACATAATGGCTTCGGTGGCGCCACTGTTTGCTAGGTTACGGCTAAAAGCCTACTCATTGCAATACTGAACTCTACCACAATTACCATCCACAGTACTTGAGTTCAAGCTCCATACTAGGTCCATGGAAATGATTTTTCTACTTACTCTGTGGTTCTACTCTTACCTGTACTCTTTTCACTGCGTGTATTACAAATCGGGGTTTTTCAGTCTCTCTCGTGTGTTTTTCTTTAAGCTCCATAACGACTAGGGGTTTTTTTCAAAACCTTCACTCTTTCCCACCTACATTTCTTACATAGTTAAATTTACACCATCCCAACAGTAAGTATTCCTAGGTAATAGCGATTCTCCATTGTCCTCGAAATGAAAGGATTCTAATACCAATAATGAAATCAACATGATTGGTCCTACCCATTTCCTTGTTTCTTGAGATAACAAAAACCAACGAAAAGGGAACATTTATCACTTTTCCAGTTAATTTACTCACAGTGTTATAGCTATTTTGTGAATGTCGTTTACAAAGATGTTTGAGATAAGCAGCACCCCTTGCTATAACTGTAATGACCTGGCTTCACAGCGCCTTGCCATGACGAAAGAAATCTAATAAAAATGCCAATGGTAAAAAGTCCATGACATATTTCTGTTTTAAACGCTTAAAATCTACAGTGATATCCGCTGTCTAGTAAGATGTATAAAAAACCTTTCCACTTTCCTATATTTAAAATTTTTCCGTTTTTATAATTTCCAGCCATAATAAAGAATATCATTACTAATCTAATCAATCCAATGACACGAATAAGTATTAATTTGGGTGTATTCGACAGTGTTTCAACTAAGTTGATTTTCGCATCATGCAGGTGCAAATTCAAAAACAATAAAAAAAGTAAACACTAACCTAACTTTCCCGCCTCAAGTGAGGCANCTAATAAAAATGCCAATGGTAAAAAGTCCATGACATATTTCTGTTTTAAACGCTTAAAATCTACAGTGATATCCGCTGTCTAGTAAGATGTATAAAAAACCTTTCCACTTTCCTATATTTAAAATTTTTCCGTTTTTATAATTTCCAGCCATAATAAAGAATATCATTACTAATCTAATCAATCCAATGACACGAATAAGTATTAATTTGGGTGTATTCGACAGTGTTTCAACTAAGTTGATTTTCGCATCATGCAGGTGCAAATTCAAAAACAATAAAAAAAGTAAACACTAACCTAACTTTCCCGCCTCAAGTGAGGCAATAAAACTTACAGCAAAGGAGAGCTGGAGAAACTGGTCTGGTCTATTATTTTTCGTCTGAGATGGAATGCCGTCAAAGAACTCAGGCAGCTCATATTTACTATATTACTTAAATTAATTAACTGATCTGCTCAGAAAAAAATGTACATTACTGAACTGGATATCCTCAAAATCAGTATTTCACAAAAGTAGCAAATCCTCAACGAATTCCATAACAGCAAATATCACCCAATGTCAGGTAAAGTCCATCAGAATTTTAACTGAGTATTTCAAATTTCTTTTCTTATTCAGAATGGAGCTACGATCCTATCAAAAGTCTGGTAAAGTTTGAAGTATATCAGCTATGGATCTGATCAAATGATATTTTAGTGTAGTAAACACGATCTTTCTTGTAACTTGCTTCAGTTTATCAAAATGGCGTCTCGATTAAAACGAGGGTGGTAGTGTCATGATATCATCACTCCTCATTTATGGAGGCAATATGTGGTAAACAGTCACTGTTGTCTCTCTGTTTAACACTATCCCAAGTACCCTGGGGCTCAGTTACTCGGCATGCTGATCGTCGGCATCCAGGAGAGGGTTTCAGACAGCTATCTTATTTTTAATTTTCTTAAATTAACAATTTTAATCAAACACCCAGTACTTGGTAGACCTTCAATGGTCACGGGGTAAAATGAATCGCCGATTGACTTTATACCTGAGGGTGTACCCAGGAGGTGTGGCAATACTGGGTCTGCGCAGACTTATCAACATCTAAGCTGACGGCACTATCTTGTACTCTGGTAGTCGCCAAAAGACAACTCGGCA
This sequence comes from Morbakka virulenta, assembly GCA_003991215.1. Taxonomy (NCBI): domain Eukaryota; kingdom Metazoa; phylum Cnidaria; class Cubozoa; order Carybdeida; family Carukiidae; genus Morbakka; species Morbakka virulenta. The sequence goes on along the minus strand of RDPX01000134.1, from coordinate 639,266 downwards.
GGAACATGTCAAACTTTCAAAAGATTTGGGGCCTGTTCTTGAGTTTGTAAGGGAATGGGAAGAAAGTAGTCAATAAAAAATTGAGTTTTTATCTCCTTCCAGTATTTATGGACGACCGTTTTGATGTTAACTCAGGTGAGGATGCTTCTCCTCTTCAAGAATGTTCTTCATTGAAGATGTTTGGTTTGTCATTTTCCCCACATCTTTCTCGGCGATCTTATATTCAATCTGTCTGTGTCTGCTTCTAGAAAGGTTGTTTTCCACATCGTGCTAGAAACTATGTTACATCCAAGGATATCCTGCGTCTCTGTAAGACTACAGTCTGAACTTGGATAAACTAGTGCTGTCATATCTGGGCTGGAATGTTCAAAATCTTGCTGTTAACCTTCAACCTTTGTTTCATCGACGAAACGTGGCTTATATTAGTCTTTGCTTTCGGCATTATCTTATGAAATGCTCTGATGACCTTCCGTTGCTACCAGATCAGTCTGTTTCATCTCATGTGACTCGTTTTTGCTCAAAATCTTCGTCCTCATGTAGTTGTTGTCCCTCGTTGTAATAAATCTCTCTGTGAATGTAGCTTTTCCCCTCAAACGGCTAGATGGTGGATTTTTTTGGCTTCTGAGTGCTTTCCTCCATCACATGACTTGGATGTTTTTAAGTCTAAGCTTAACTCTTATCCCTCAGATTTACTAATTTTTTTCTCCATCCTTACTTCACCGTTTTGTACATTTACCGGCTTTATGCTTGTTTGGTTTTTAACCATAAAAGAGGGCTGGACTACACACACACACACACAGATCGTTTTGAAACTCTGGTTTCACAAAATTCTGCAGGTATGTCAATCAGACTTAAGGCTCACCTAAGAGTTTCTTTTGCGTCACTGCAACTGTATCGTTAACTTCAAATTATCCCTTTACAATGATGTCATTTCCAGACATTCTTTTGGTTGGGTTGTCTGTCAATGATGTTTGTTCTTCTGTTAACAAGTTCTGACCAATCAATACTCTTTAGATAGTCAGTTCCGATCGATGCAGAAACATCCACACATGCTTACACACACACAAACATACATACATTCATATATACATACATACATACATACATACATACATACATGCATGCATACATACATACATACATACATACATACATACATACATACATACATACATACATACATACATACATACATACATACATACATGGTGATTGCTCCATCTTGACAGATGACTGCCATCAATGACTTCAACTGTTCTCAGTAACATTTCTGTCTTTCCTTGTGTTAATATCTGATATTCCTATTTACTAAATAAGTACATAGAAAAGAATAAGTGAGGACATAAATAAAAAGTAGAGAATGTGTTGAAAGATATTTATGTGCCATACAAGAAAAAGATATAAAAACATGCTATCTGCAAAACAGAGAACATCAAACAGTCCTATTTTTAACAATAATTGTAGATAATGTGCCAATCAAGTGAAAGGCATCCGCCACCTTGTAGGATCATACCCTCGTCTCTCAGCTAGTATGTACTTTCCATTCAGGCACAATGAAGTAGCAAAAGCACTGTGCAACCACCTAATCAGACTTTTGGAGCGAGCTCCATTCCTACGTTACAACTCCAATTACCTACAAACTAAAATCAGTAGAGCTTGGTGGGATACCAAAGTATCCCGTAAACCTAGTGTAGAACACAACTAACGAGATATTATCCTATGGAATAACATCACCATGAAGTACACAGTTATCGAAGTCAGTGCACCGCTACACATCAATGTTAGTAAAGTCGAAGATGAGAAGAGCGACAAGTAAGTAACGCTAATTGTTAGTCCGAAACGATTGTATACAGAATTTGATTACTCAACAGTCTCCATTGCAATGGGCGCTACAGGGTTTATCTCGAAAACGCTGCAGAAGAGTCTTGATGTCCTTGGACTTTCACGAGATAGTAGCATCACTTTGATCCCACGCATGCAGGAAAAGGCCCTACTGGGTAAAGAGAAAATTACAAAAAACCTACCATGTCGATGAAAAAGTAACATCTGGAAACAATCCAGCTTGAAACTGAATGAAACATATATTCCGTATGATTGTTTCATATATATATATATGGTGAAAAACAAAAAAAATCAATCAAAACTTAGTTTAATTAGTTTAAAACTAAGTTTATTAACTAAACTAAGTTTTGTTGATTTTTTTGTCGTTCACCATATGATAGCTTTAACATTCTTATATTATTGAGCACTGTCGATAGTTAATAATTACTTTGATACTGATATATATATAGTCAACTCCTGTAGTAATATGAGCCAAGTTTACACTGGCTTTAATGTCTGGACTGTGAATTGTAGAGACTACTGTAATCTTGGTTAGCCATGGCAGTAATATTTAAACGAATTATATTGTGCATTTAATAACAAGTAATTTATTCCTTACCTCATCATCTTCATCTAGCCTGACTCTTTTTAATGCTACGATTTCATGTGTGTCCTTGTGCTTTGCTTTGAAAACAGTTCCATAAGTACCTTAAAAACAACAGACACAAAATAGTTTTCACCACTTGAGTTCTTGATAATTAGCTGCATCATGCAGAACTTGCTGTAACGCGCCTGTCTCTCACGCAAATATAATGTGATTCAGATCTCAAAAATTTGACTCTACTCAAACCAGGGGAAATATGCAACCCTTTATTTCCTTTCCTGGAGGGCAGTAAATAAGTAGGCCTGTTCTCCGGCAGACAGATGGAGGAATGCGCAGCAGAAGTGCAGGGCAATCTTGAATACTCAAGAGAAAATCGATTGAAAGGACACGGAGAAACAACATGCGTGACAGCGTTAACAGTAGGCCCTGTAATGTTAGTGTTGTCGGTGTAGTCATGACCAGCAGGTGATCCCCGGCAGTTATGGTACAACTACAAGCGGCTCACCTCGTCATTCACGGCGGGTGCCTTGGAGTCGAAATCGGGTTACCACTAGATCTAATTGTTACCAAGAAATTACAAGGTGGGATGTCAACACCATGTTTCTGGCGGAAAAGTTAAAGAACCTAAAGGGGGAAGCTGAAAGGACGCAGTTGAATGTTTTGGGTGTGAGTGAAGCTAGGTGAACAGGATTTGGCAAGATAACATTATATAGCTTGGCCTTTTATTATCCAGGTGGAGATAAGCACGAGGCAGGGGTGACCGAGTTGTTGCAGAAGAAGGTAGCAAAGGCAGTGGTGGGTTACTGGTAAGCGTCTCAAAAAGCTATAACGGTCAAAATTGATGCTAAACCTGTTGGATTATACAGCGATGATGATGTGGCTAAGAAAAAACTGTGCGGTGATGGGATGATGGGGCAGTTAGAGAAGACAAAGTCAAGACTTATATCGGAGATGATTACAGAATTAACAGCGAAGCAAAGAACAACAAGGAGTACAATTAGAAAAATAAAGTTGGCAATATCTTGACAGAATGAGAAGTCGTAAAGAAAAGGGAGGAATGCATTTGGGAATTGTATGATGATGCACGAAGTGAGAAACCAGACTTTGGAGAGGTCATGCGAGAGCCTCCTGTTTTGAGAAGTGACGTGGAAAAGGCTGTGGGATTTGGCTTTGAAAAAGGAAATGGGTCTAGGGTTGCAATTTTTATACTAAGAAAAATTATTGAGAGTGCAATAGAGAAGCAAAAAGATTGTTTGCATGTTTTGTTTATTTAAAAAATGGCATTCGACATAGTTCGGCACGATGTATTGGTGAAAAGATTAAGGGTGGGTCTTGATACTTTTGATTTAAGGGTAATAACTAACGTACTGGGGCCAGAAAGCTGTGGTAATGGTTGGAGATGATAAAAGCGAATGGGTAAAAATAGTGAAGGGATTAATGCAGAGTTGTGTCATGCCATCGGACTTATTCTCGCTGAATTAGCAGGTTGTCATGGATGAAATGAAGGATTTGGAAGGTGTAAACATGAGAAGAACAATTATAAATAATATGAAATATGTAGATGACACAGTATTAATTGAAGAGGCAGAAATATAGCTGCCAAGACTGGTTGATAAATTGGATATAAAATGTAGAAGAATGGGACTGAAGATCAACGTAGATAAAACAGAAGTGATGTGGTGTGGCTAAGAGAAAAGAGCAACTAAAAGTGAATATAAATATAGGAGGTCGGACAGTGAAGCAAGTTAGATCCTTCAGATATCTGGGAAGTTTATTAAATGAAGATGGTAGAAATGATGAGATACGATCGAGAATTTCAATTGGTACAGTTAACTTTGGGCATATGAGAGAGGTACTGACAAACATGAACCTAAGCATTGGGGTCCGGTTCAGAATCTTGAAGAGCTATACTTGGTCAAGAATACTGTATGTTTGTAAAAATTGGACAATAAGCTAGGAGATAAGGAAGAGGCTGGAAGCGGTAGAAATGTGGTTCTTCAGAAGAATTATGATAGTTCCATGGATGCCAAGAAAAACTAACCAGGAGGTGTTACAGATGGCCGTTACGACAAGTGAGTTGATAACTGTGGAGAAGAGAAGGGAGCTTGAGATTCTGGAGCATATCTTGAGAACGAATGGTCTACAGAGTACCTGCCTCCCAGGAATGATCGAGGAAAAGAGAGCACGGATAAGACTAAGACTGAAGTACTTGGACGGTATCAAGGAGATAGCAGGAATTAAAAAGATAGAAAATTGGTGAGATTTACAAAAGACTGGCATGCGTGGAAATCCATCGTCACCAACTTCAACCTGGACACGGCACTGCGGTAGGGTAGGTAGATTAATCCCTTTAGATCATGATTTGTTTAAATGGATAAATATAATAAATGTTTAAACTGTAATATCCAAATAGAATGGTAAATTTTTCTCAAGATGAAATTATTTCTCGTTGGAATCCATAAATAACTACAATAACTACCCAAACCGGAAACTGAGGATACTCCTTGAATTTTAAGGACATGGTGACCAATCATCATAACTGGAAAAAGCCAAGGATACAATAAGGCCAAAACGACCAAGATACCCTGGAACCAACCAAGGTATTTCTATAATCCAAGACCACCTTGAAGATTGATATTTTAAATATGCAAATATTTTAGTTCATTAAAAACGTTGCTTAAGTTGCAAGAGAAATGGTAAAAAACATCAATATAATGGCAAGAGATAATGTTTATGATACAATGGTAGGCATGCTCCAGTCAAAAAGTACAGCAAAAGCTTTTATTAATTGGACCCTAATCAATGAAAAAATCGTTCGAGGGATACTTAAAAAGAAGGTCATTAAGCTGATTGTGATATACGTTTACACAAAAGCAAATGACGAGGTTTGCGAGACAGAGAAGATGTGCTGAATAGATGAAGGGCACATCATATGTTGATAGTCACCAACATGATAACAAAAACTTTGACGACAAAAATTTGACCTATTGAAAATTGGGAGGCATGGGTGGGATTAAAAGGGTGGATGATAATGTGTAAAAGGCTTTGTCAAATGTGTCCTACAAAAGAGAATGTAAAAACTGTAATAATGCTCCTGCATTAAACTATAAGGATTGCAATACATCTACCATCTGATGAAAAGACCAAAAATAACAGACTACATCCTTTCCAACATACGATTAAAAAGTTCCATGACAGATAGTGAAGTTTATAGCTCTGCACCTATCAATAGTGATATTATCTTGTATGTACAATGGTCAAGTTAGGACTAAGAATATAAAAGTCAAGTGTGATAAAGCAAAGAAAAAAATGAGAATGTCTTAATTGCTTTTACCATCATGCCGAAAAATGGGTACCACATGCTGGAAAGAAGCACCAGAGGTAATGGATGGTGATGAATGGGAGCGTTCTGTTGATACAAAATGCCTACACATTGGCTGCAGGGATAGTGCTTAGTAGACCTGGAAAATGAAGAAATCTGGGTTGATCAAAATACTAAAGAACCATGTAGATAAGAGTGAGAGACAAGTAAGCTTTTAAACGGCTTAAAACTGCTAAGGTACCAAGGCATACTCCATTACAACTGTGCTGTTTAAGCCAAGCATGGCGCGAGAAAGCTGTGAGAAAGTATAGAAAAAAGACAAGCTATGGAATAGAAAAACAGGTTCATTATCAAGCTAGCAAAGGCGTGAAGTCTTACAGAATGCAAGAAAAGAGTGACATAAATTTGCTTTCTCTCAATAACAAAATACTTACCATGACCATTATTGATTAAGTAAGGAATGGGTTGAATGGGAAGTGGGTGAAAGACTAGGGTATGAGCAGGCAGTTATAAAAAAAGGGATTATAAAACAAATTAAGTGTTCAGACTACAGAAGATAAATTTCCAAGTGAACAAATGGGCGATGTCGTTATATCTAGTTTATAGATTTTCCAAGGGCGCTTGGTTTGATTCACTATGCCAGGCAGCAAATAAGTATGGAGAAATATAAGAAACAAAAGTAAATTTTCCAGATGGAATTATTGTTCTCTGATAGGTTGCATATACCATAAAGAGCCCATTAGAAATATGTGAATTGATTAAAACTACAAATGGAGTGAAAGAAAGATGCAAGGTATCAGTGTTCTTTGTGGTCTTTTAATAAAATGGACTTGGTTATCCAAAAAACAGTTGACCACTGTGAGAATGGTATAGGGTGGAAATTCCCTTCTAAACTGGATGGTATTGATTTTGTTGATAAAATGGCAGTGACCCAGTAAAGAAAACTACAGTGTAGGGTAAGATCCACGAATTGGAGGAAGAAGTCACTGGGGTAACAGAAAGGATCAATGTGGTTGGATAAAGATTAAGAGAACTAACTTGGGAAACAAAAAAGAAAAAAAAAATAGTCAGAAGTAGACAGGCTTTAGGAGTCTGTTTACCTTGGACCTGTGGTCTACAAAGAAGATGAAGGATTGGAAACCAAGGGAACTAGCTGCTAAAGATTAAAAAGGATCCATAGATCTGACACCATTTCAAAGAAAACCAAATTATAACTATAACAGACACTCACAATTCCAGTTCTCTTATATAGTAATATAGTGAAACAAGGAAAATGCATAAAGGAGACAACTCGGTCATAGATGTGTTTCACAGCAAATCTCTATATAGGGTTCTTCAAATTCATCAGGAAGCCTTTTAAGTGATGGAATATAAGGGGGGGGGTGTTTATCAATATGTCTACAATAACCCCTGCAATGTTACAAAGGCCTGGGCACTGGAGGGGTAAAAATGAATGAGGGGGTTAAAATAACTGAAGAACAATGGAGTGTAAAAGAAATAAAAAAAGATGCTACTCATTGTTGGAGGAGCCAGCTTCAACAGGCCACATGTAGAGAAAAAGAGAATGTGTTGTGGGTTAATAAGATATGAGTCATGATGTGAATAGATAACTGGTTATAGGGAGGGCCTTGGATCAAAACATCACAATATCACTATAATTTAAGAGGTAAGTGTTTGGTTTCCTTATAATATCACCATTTACGTTATATGTACTGCAGTTTGTTAGTTCTATTTGCTGGAACTGTCAATAAACAAAACCCCAACATTCTACATTTATAGTACTATTCAACACTATTCCCCAGATGAAAAAATTGGATTTCCATAACAGCTCAATTTTTCCATTGCTATGTATTTATAAGATCTAACAAGTAATCATAACTAGTCTGGCCATCTTAAATGGCCTTATCTGGCAGTGTGAGATACCTACATTTAAAGGTGCCAACATCCCATAATTACAAAAACTTAGAAGTACAACAAGGATGTATGGCAAATGAATGCTTACAGTTTAAAAGGGCAGGGAAACCATGCATTTTGCCTTGCAGGCTGCTTTGAAGGCTTGATTACTGGATTCACAAACATTCTGTGCTTTTACTGTTTTTGCTTTAAGTTCATGGGAATCTAATGGCAACCTAATCAAAACAAAATGAGCAAATCTCTTGGGACATCATGACTTGACATTCATCCTAACTCACCAACTCCTGCAAATGGAAACACTGGAAAAAGACATTTGGCAATTTGATTATTCCATGCGATGAGAATGCTCCCGAAAAGTTCCAATCATCAATTTTCAGACTGCTGACATTTTTGAATAAGTTATCGACTGTATGTCATATTAGGAGGTCATGGAGCCATGGTAAAGTTATATGTTAGGACCAATAAAAAGCAAAAACCAGAAGGGCCATTGTGGGAGATTTTATAGAAGCTTAAGAAACTAACCGCTGCAGTTCTGAAGCAGTAACCACAGAAAAGTATCATTTAGAAATTATTCACGACTTTTTTATCAGTGAATTATGTTCCAAGCACATTTGTAGATGTCTACATGAAAATGGTGAATTGACATAGATCAAGCACACAAAACGGCTTGTACTTGGCACATCACTAAAAAAAACCTAATTTCTCATCTTCAAAAAACACCTAGCATCCAGAAAATGCTACTACAGTTGCCACTTTTGAGATAGACTGTTCTAAGAAATGGCACATTTTAAAAGTATGCCAATTTGAGAAGAACCTAGCCTTAGTCCTGACTGTAAATCCAACCTCCTCACCACCACTACAACTTGCCCATCCAGTCTCTCTCACAGTTCCCAGCCAGTTCTTGTGAATGGAAAAATTGATTTGACTGCTTTCATTAATTATTACAGGCCAAGACACCTTTATCAGTGTAGGTGCATCCAGAAAACTCCATACAACACTCAAACTGGCTAAAGAAAATATTTATGGCTTTTGCCTCAATAGAACCCAAATTAATGAGGCATTGCTATGGGGCTCTTGATTTGAATAGAAAAAGATGCAATGCTGCTAAGGTGATATCCTGAAGAAATTTTTCCAGCAAAATAATTCTTGGTTATGATTTTCAGATGCAGCACAAAAATTTGATCTTAATTTTAACAGGACTAAACCAGTTTTGATAGTTTCAAATACAGCTTCGTCATTTGTTTTATTTGTCAACAGTTTACAGGTTTCCACAATTAATACAGCTACCATATTACTGTCTGTTTTCAAAAATTTGTCAAAGTGTATTAAACCTATTTCTAAAAAGTCAAAACAAGTCAATAAATATGATAGAATATCAACTGAAAACCAGATTTCCTCTCCTTTGTGAGGATGACTCATTAGAAAAAAAGCCATTCATTGTGGTGTGCCCAATTTTTGTTGTTAAAGGTGAATACCATAAGAAAACAATGTAAATTGACTATTCACAAAGAGTCAACTAGTTTTCTGAGCTTGGTGCACATCTGTTGGCTCACATCAAAGACATGATTAATGAACTTTCCAACTATAATGCTCTCCCAACATATGATCTAAAGAGTGCTTACCATCAAATTCCTTTTGATGGGCTAGATAACCTGTTCTGGATTCTGCCATTTGGTGTTCCCAATGGAATCCCCTGTTTTCAAAGAACAATGTACATTTTTGTTATTGAGGTCTGCTGGGCATTTTTTCATACATCGGTAATGTGAAAATAGCAACTGTTAATGAAGCAGACTATGACAGGAATGGTGCTGCTTTCTAGGAGGTGATCAAATGTCAAAACATAACTTTGAATGGGTCAACCATGCTCACTGGTCTTTGATCTCCAATAATCTGGAGGACATTTATATCAGTTGGGTCATCCTGGTGTCACTTGTCTNTAAAGAGTGCTTACCATCAAATTCCATTCAAAGAATCTAAATAAAAGTAAACTGCTTTTGATGGGCTAGATAACCTGTTCTGGATTCTGCCATTTGGTGTTCCTAATGGAATCCCCTGTTTTCAAAGAACAATGTACACTTTTGTTATTGAGGTCTGCTGGGCATTTTTTCATACATCGGTAATGTGAAAATAGCAACTGTTAATGAAGCAGACTATGACAGGAATGGTGCTGCTTTCTAGGAGGTGATCAAATGTCAAAACATAACTTTGAATGGGTCAACCATGCTCACTGGTCTTTGATCTCCAATAATCTGGAGGACATTTATATCAGTTGGGTCATCCTGGTGTCACTTGTCTGCTTCACTTTGCTAAAAACAAAAACTTGCCTTCTCAACAAAAAAATGGTAACCTTAAACTGTAGAATTCATTCAAAATGAAAACCCAAATTCTAAAAGCCTGAAAACACCTAATTGTTTCAGTCTAGAAGACACAAGGAATGGATTCACATTGACTTCAAAGGAGCATTTCCATCCAAGTCCAGAAAAAAATTCCCAATGGTCAACAATTAATACACTTGTTTTCCTTTAGTCATACCTTGCCCATGTATCTTGTTGGTCATCAAATCTCTTGGCTAAATATTTCTGTTGTGTGATACATTGCTTTGCTGGATCAAAAGGACAGTATGCTCCAAAGGACTACAGGTGTGGCATATACTCTGATAGAGAAGGTAGCATTATGATTTAATTCCATGAAGTGTAAGGATTAGAGTTGAAATTGGAAAGGCTAGCAGAGCTTTTGGCAAAACAAACCATGTCTGGAAATGCAAAAAGATAACTAAAGAATGAGAATTTATGAGACAATTGTTTGTCTGTATTACTGTATACATCTGAGAAACTAAAAGAATATGACTGAAAAAATAAAAGCCTTCCATCATAACTCCATGACAGAGATCATGAAAATACCATACATATATAGATCATGTGTCCAAAGAAAAAGGGAGAAGAAGAACTGCAATGTGAATGATTGTCCTTAAAATGAGAAGGTTGGCATGGATAAAAATTACATCTGTAGAATGGCTGAAGCAAAAATAACAAATGTGACAACAGAATGGATTTCTAGAGGGTAGTGGAGAGGAAGAGGGAGGTCAAAAATGACATGGAAGGTGCACTATAGAGAACAGCCTAGAGAAGGAAGGGAACACTTGGTGGGATCCAAAGACACAAACCATTGCCAGAGATTTGTGGCTCAAAGTGAACAGAACACCACACAGAAAGAACTAAGGTCTAAGGTAAGGATACACCTGGATTTGTTCATTTAGGCCATGAATATGACTTTATGTCATTATCTAACTAATTATCTGACTAACAGAGGGATTGACACAAGCCATAGCACACCTTACCATCTTACAGGTATGATACAATGAAAGCTTATTTAACTAGTACTAGCATCAGCTTAGTTACCTTTTGAACAATGCAAAATGGTTTTGCCATATATGTTACATTCTGTCAACTCCCTTCTATTAACACCCACCAACAAGAAACCACACAAGCATTGCCTTTACTTTCCCAATAAAATCAGGTCAAGGTACTTCAATACTTTCATGGCTATCTCTAGGCCCAGTGTTGCTGTATAAATCTGTTTACATTTCAACAAACATGAAAATTTGGTACAAGTTGAATTGACTTTTTCAAACTCAATGTGTGCTCACATTCAGAATTGTAATGGGCAAGAATCTATGGTTTCTCTGTCAGATCTTGGCGCTATCAACTAAATTACCACATGCCCCAGGGGTTCTGTAGTTGAGTGAGTTGAAAATTCATCAAAAAGCATTGCTCCAGAAGCAACTAGTATAAGAGAGACAAACAAGGAAGCTAGCAAGAATGTGGTTAAAAGATTCCAAACAACATTGTGGGAGCCAGAGCAGGCTGACTCAAAATATTTACCTGGGCCAGCTAATAATGAAGTCTATAAGATATACACCTGCTGAAAAGAACTCAAAATTTATTTCAAAGGAAACTATATGAAGAACTTTGGTTGTGTAATTTCAATGGTATAAATATTGTTTTGCTTTGTTACTTTAGACTTAGTACTGTAAGTAATGCTGACTGAACCTTAATTACTGGGTCCACAAACATTGTCCATTTTTACACTCTTTACTTTGAGTTAATTTTGAGAAAAAAGAAACCCATTAAAAATAATACAGTGATTAGATGGTTTTACAAATAAGAAGTGAAAAAGGTAAATTAAAGCAAACCATTTTCAATTGTTGCAGTTTCATATATTCTAAGAAAAATAACACAGGACACTATGCCTTTAAAACATTTAGGATCAGTTTTAATAGTTGTACTGATATACTATGCTACAATAGCCACAACTTAATAACTGGTTGTGACCAATACCTTCTCCAATTTTTTCCAGCTTCTCATATTTTTGCATGTTGCAGCTAACCTGGAAGGAAAATATAAAGAAAATAAAAATAAAAAATATAAAGAACAAGAATACAGAATTTGAGACCGAAACAAAAACATACAAGTTTAATATAAATTTTATTATAATAAAGTTACAATTAGAAGAGGGAGAGAAAATTTCAAAATTTTAATGATTTACATCTCTTGACCATTTATTACTTTTCATAAAAATGTTTTTCTATCCTGCTGCATGTCAATTACAAGGGTGAAATATGCTCTGTACAGTTCTATTTACAGTTTTTTTATCAATTGTACTAATAGTGTTTATATCATTTCAACTTAAATTTTACAAACTAATCTGTGTTGCTTTCTAGTTATTTTCTTTGGTTGTGTGAATCCCATTTCTTTTTTATAAGTATAATTCAAATTCAGCACTTCATTAACAAGCTTTCATTAATGATATCTCTACTCTATTCTTTGGATTTTTCCTTCATTATGGTACTTTGAATCAAAGAGGGAAACAATGTTAAAATGATATAAACACTTTAAACAATTTATATGATTTAAAACTAATTAAGTTTCACATATAATGTTTAAGTTTGCACCTCACTTTCTACATACTCTCATACATATATGACTAACAATTTAGCACTCATTGTCTACTAAAAGTAGTCAGAAGTTTATCTCTTTCCTTAATTGTCATTCATTTATTGTTCCTATCAGTTGTTCTGGATTACTTCTTCTTATTGGTTGAACTTCTTAGCAGTTAAATGTCTTATCAAACATTTTGGCATGAATTTTGTTCTATCTTTCTAACCATCTAATGTATCTAACAACTGTGGTTCTTGTAATAGGTCTCAAATAAAGAAACATTTTGCAAAGGCTTAAACATTGTCATTTCAATTGGCATTTGGGATGTCTTTGCTGGTTCTGTTAGTTACCACTCTCTGCAAAAGCTACACAGAATGATGTTTACAGCTGTTTGGATGCCTGGTCTGGTGTGCCCCAAATGCCCCTCATGGGCTAAACTGTGTTAGTGCTCATGAAGAAAATTTCTGCTATAATATCAATATCACCATCTCCAACTAGTATGGTTTCCAAGAGAAAGGCATGTTTATCATATGAGCAAGTTGCTTTGGTTTCTTCTCTATTGTGGAGCAGAAACCATCAAAAGCTTGTGCTTCTCAAATTAGATTTGCATCTCTTTTAGGGCAAATTTTCAGCTTAGGTCAATAGTGTTGTGGAAGGCAAAATTTAATGAAGTGTGACAAGAATGTATGATCTGAACCTACATGGTTGGTACAGGTAAAAATCTGAATGTGTGTTACTGTCAATTAAGATTCCTTGGGGTGCTATTGGGTGCATCAGTTATTAAATCAATGATTTATTAATGGGTTGATTAATGCTAAAGTAGACAAAGTTCTATATAAAAACAATGGTTGGTAACTTATGGCAGGTAGGGTTGGGGCAGCTTAAGTCATGTTTTTTTAAACAGGTTATGTTCCCTTCTCAGGAAAAATTACTAGATAAAGTTGTTATGTAAGGTAGAATCTTTCAATCAATAAAAATCCATATGTTTATCAGGAAAAGATTGCTGTACTTCTGCTACTACTTCTATATTATAGTTCTGTTCCATTTTTATCATTGACCCAATGTAGGTATAAAAAGTAAGCATAATGGTAGCTATAAAAAACCCCATAAAAACAATGACAGGTGTTATCACTGCTAAAATTCTGGCAAGTTACATTACCAATAAAGAACACCATATGCTGAACATATTGCAAAACTTCAAAAGTTGTCTCATTTAATGGAGAACATATGACAGATGGTGATAAACTTCAGAAATTTATAACCTTATTTCCATCAACCAGAAAAAGTTCATCTGAAACAGAATCTATACTGCTTTTCCACATTGTTGATAGGCATAAATAAAAACAAAGTGTTTCAAATATGATTTTTGTCAAAAAAATAATCACCTAGTATGATTAAACTAATAGTTCAATTAAAATGGAGCAAATGCAGCATTGTTAACATACAACCACAATACAACAATTAAGAATGATGTAGTTAGTGCAAGTCCTAGCTTTAATAAATGTACTTCTTCGGGTAGATCTTTTACTTACCAATAATTATTTCCAGCTTAAAATATACATTGAGTGTCAGAAGGCACAAATTAAGCCCTGCTTATTGGATTCAGTATGGTACAAAAAACGTTTAATGGTCAGACCATGGGAAGAAGAACAGAAGAATAAACCTAAGAAGTAAGATTAAGAAAATTATCATTGAAATTCATTGTCTACCTTTAAACAGCTGTAAATCTATCCCTTTTGAAGGATATCTATAACTTGAAATTTCACTTAACAGTTTTCATCAAATTTGTATGCATATAAAGTTGATAACATAAGTAGCCAGGTTGTCTTAGCAATTTTTATGTATCTTTAGAATCACATCTCACTCTTCGAGTTAGTACTAATAAAAGGTCCAAGTTAGCAATTTCCTATAAATCATGTCATTGAAATTATACTTTGCACCTGTAACAACTTTGTACTCAAGCAACAAAATTGGTATTTCTGAAAACATACTTGACAGGTCTGAGAATCCTCTATTCCAGCTGGACTTTGCTATCCCTCACCTATCTCCACTCATAAAAAAATTACATGTGGCTCTACAATTGACATTGAGATGTTTTACAGGGCAACGTTTACTAGATCAAATAAAAAAACTGAAATAAGGAATGAAATATACATTTAATTAATGATTAACACTTTGATTTACATGGGCATACTGTCTTTATCAGACACCTAATTTCGAAAGGCAATAATAAAGCAACTTGTACTGTGTGCACTCTCTGCACTCTCACTTTAAAGTCAGTAATGAAGCTGTGGTATTTAGGGGTATGCCAGGATTTTTTTGAGTCAAAGTAAAAAAGCTATGCTGGAACTTCTAATAGAAAGATAGTCATTAATCAAATGCAACTGTGGATATGCACTGTGTTTAACAGCAACTCATATTATTAAAAAGTCTGATTCTCAAAGCTTGTGGTTGTAGCTTAAGACTCCCTTTTTCAAACTCGTTCTCTCGGTGGAAGCCTAACCACTGAATCCCAATAACTGCAATGACATCTAAATGTCTTGGCCTGTTTAATTTTTTTAATTTTTGAAGGATGAGGTTTGCTGTTAATGTGTTAAGTCAATTCTTTATAAACAAATAAAATTAGTAGCCCTGAGAACTTTGTTGAAATATACAGGTGTGCAACATCAAGAACAGGTCACTGAAAAGCTTGTCTTCTTAATGCACATTTACATACAAGATTCCTTAAGTTACTAGACCTTTCTTGTAGGGACAAACACCTTCGTACGCCGAGTAAAGGATATAGGCAACTGTGTTTGGTAGTGTATTACAGTATATTTATCAAGTTTTATAGTAAACTAAAGTGATTAATTTTTTCTTAATCTCCTACATGTTAATGAGGTAAAGTATTACATGATGGGCAACATTAATCAAAGTTTAGTTATCTCCACTTGATCTAATGTTATTGCCACATTGAAGCTGTGTAGGTCGCTAGATTCTGTATTTGTGTTACACTTAAAACATTGTGTGATCTCGGGTGTTTTCTGTCCTTACCTATTGTCATATTGCGCATCAAGACAAGCTTTTGTTTAAAGTTCATTCATTTGAAGTCTGAAGTCATTACAGGATCACTGCCACTGAGATAAACTCTTCAATTTATAACCGTCACAACAACTGATGGGCTGATAATAGTACAAGATGGATATTGGCGCAGGATCAACTGCGACTGGTAAGTCCTTATGACATAACTCGGAGGGCAATCTCTACTCGTTTCAACAAAACTGCTTATCTCATAAAAACGCTCGTAATCTAAACCTTGGCAGATTTCCAATAAACAACAAATGCACTTATGTACTTCCCAATTTACTGAAATAGGCACTCTGTAATATTGGAAAAGTAATCAAAATTGACTTTCTAACAAAAACTTTAATTTGCGGTATAGGTATAATAACGCTGATCGTGGTCAACCATGACCTAGTACGTGTGGGTAAAATAAAGGCAGTTAAATTCTAAAAGAAAGAGTAAAGTTTTGGACTTACTTCTTCAAATAGGTTACTTCTTCTTGTTAACATGGAGATAGCCCTGTTAAGTCTCCATTGGTTCGGTGAACCAATGACCGCACAATGATACTTGAACAGGAATACCAAAAGCACCTGTTTTCGTAGCCTCGTTTTCCTAACTTAAAGGGAAAATCCCCAAAGGAACTGCCTGCAACACCAAGCCTCAGATTCGTCCCTGCGCTAATATTACGAAGAATTAATAATATATCCTGCTTGATTTTTAACATTCACTTCACGTTAAAAGCATTCAAATTGCCAAACCCTAAAGGTTTAGATACAAATTACAGCTTACCGTCACTTTCCATGTCTTTTTTCATTTTTTAAAACAAGATAAAATGTATCTTTAAAAAAAACCACTTGTGGTTTCTTAGGAAAGGGATGAGAACTTTATGAATAGAAAAAGTATTCAATGGAGGTATTTTTTTAAAAGCTGGTTTTGATAGAAAATAAATTATTGAACTTAGGAATATACATCTTACAAATTATTGAACTGTTGGACACAATGGGTGCCATAATGATGGGGATTAGTAAATGTGATAAATCGTAAAATTAGACAAGATCGCATATTTGACTGCGAAAACAAAAAGAATATAGGCAAGGAATCCAGGATAACTACAGGGAAAATGAAAGAAACAATCCATTTTCTACAACACAGCAAACATATTAACAGTACATCTTGCACTCTTACAGAAATATAACTTTCAGGAGTAGAGAAAGAAACAGAACAAACACAACCTTTCAAACTAACTCAATCTCTATCACCATGTAAATGAAAGTATAACAGCCAAACTACGTCAATTTTAGTACCCTGAGGATGGTACAAGCATCAATTAAAACGAAGATCAGGAAAAGCATACGACTCAGGGCATAGAAGAGCTCCTACATCTACACTTTTGATCTTTTTTACCAATAGTTCTGTGTCGAAATCGGTTTCACTTTTGCTGGACTGTTTACTACTTTAGTCCTCATTGGTGCCCAATATAATTAGACGAAGTTTCAACTTTCTTTTCTAACATGACTTCACATTGATCAAAATTTTATATCCTGACTATTTTAATGGAGACAATTTTCGATTTATTAAACATCATTGGTGGAACTAGTGAGGGATTTTCTTTCGTTTTTCTCAGCGTTTGTGACCCCGAGGGAGTGCATATATCACTAGTAGGCATGAAAGTTTGTCCTATTTTCCGGGTTTAAATTTGGCCAAACCAAATTTTGGGGTGGTCTGGCAAGTTTTCCTGCTATTTTTTGAGTACTCCAATTTTGCATCACACACTCCAACCCTTGGAACGAAGAGTGCACAGAACTAAAAACCATGAAGTCAAGTAGATTTTCATATTCTTTCAAACTTCGATAAAGAACGTCAGCCTCCTTAATGACACAACCCTTCTTAAGGAGACTTACTAAGACTTCATTCTATTTGGGGAGGGGGTGAATTTTGGGTCATTCTATTTTCTTAAGTAGTTGAAATTTGCTCTAGTGCGAGCAGCCCTGTGAAAGAAATGCTTTTGTGCCCCTCCCTGTTTTTTTACCCTTGCTCTTTTCAGCAAAAGAATATTTTTCTCTCTATTATCGATTATTTACTAAGATTTTTGGAAGGGGATTTACTTGAGAAGTACTGTGAAAGTACTATTTCACTAAATACATTTGTGTATCTATGGCTATTTAGAAAAGTACAGCTTGTCAATTGATAATTTGAACAACTTCACCTTGTTCTCCTACATTTTGAACTGACGCCAGTTCCTCTACTTATGACTGCTTTCATATCAACACCGCAGGCTTTTCCTGTTAGTGATCCTGTAGGCCTGCTTTTGTTTGTAAATTGTAGTAAGGCAGAGTGCTCAATTGTTTCGGAGAATAAATTCTCACAATACATGCTACAAGAAAAAAAGTCATGGTACGAAGCAAGTTATTTCTTTAAACATTGTTTAAAGCAAAGTACCTTAAGATGTCAAATGTAAAAAGAGAAGCAAAAGAAAAATGACGATTGGAAAATATACATTTGGAAAGCTGGATCAGTGCTGCCACTCGTTGGGGAATTTTTTTACGGCAGGGAAAAACTGGGGCCATATAGGGAGTAGGGGAAACCTACGGGGAAAATCGTAAACTTATGGAAAAATATAAACTATAATTGTTATTTGTTGCTGGGAAATTTAAAAGATATAATCTACCTGGATATGACACTATATGTAACCTAATTCATACCACATGTAAAAATAAGATTACACAAAATTCATATCACATGTATGAATTACGGCCAGGGTGCACTGTTCCTAAAAACGCGATAAAGTTGATGTAGGTTGACACCTGACAAAAGGATTCCACATTAATAAGTTAATTGGCAAGTCCTCATAAAATTATTCTTGCTAAAGGTGACGTGATGAAAAATTCGAAAGATTCCCATCGTAGAGTCCACTATTAACTCATAATAAACACACTAACCTGTACAATAGTTGAATACACGCTACTCAATTTTTAAAGGAACACTGTTATACTCTTTGTGGTCGTGATCAGCCCCTTGTCCTCGGCACACGCACAGACTGTGTAACCATTTGTAAACAGGAAAGAACGCTCGGAAATGATAACATGTATCGGAGCCAATCCTCGATCATTTAGAAGACATTCTACAAAGATGGAATGAGTACGGCAAGTCCCTCTTCCAAGATCCAAACGCATCGGACAATTGAACAACTGCAGAAGCAAAGAAGCCAGCAATACTCGAGAGTGAAGTCAAGGATGCCATCAAACGCCTACCAAGGAACAAGGCAACGGGTCTAGATGCAATACCAGCAGAACTCATCAAAAGCGGAGGAGATGTAATGTTCAAATTCATGACAGTCCTCTGCAATGAAATTTTAAACACAGGCAAATGGCCAACTGAGTGGTCACGCTCTGTCTTTGTCCCACTACCCAAAGTGGCAGGCGCAAAGAGATGCGAAGAACACCGTATCATCTCCTTAATCAGTCACTGCAGCAAAATCCTACTACGCATTCTTCTAAATCGAATGCAGAATGACGCTAGTCGCGAAATCAATGAAGAACAAACGGCATATAGGAAAGGAGTTGGCACAAGAGATCAGACTTTCAACATACGAATACAAAGAGAGAAAAGCCGAGAGTTCAATCAACCAATTTTTGTTGCATTCATTGACTACAGCAAGGCCTTCGACTCGGTCAACCACAATAAGTTGTGGAAAGTTATGGAAGAACTAAGCATTCGACCATCGATCATCAAGCTGATTCGATCGCTCTATAAAGATCAGGAAGCCGCTATTAAAGTTGAGAATGAACTATCAGAATGGTTCAAGATAGAGAAAGGAGTTCGTCAGGGTTGTCTATTATCACCAGTATGCTTCAACTTGTACACAGAATACACCATGAGAGCTTCAGTCGATCATCATGTCACAGGAACAAGTATTAACGNATACGACCATCGAGCATCAAGCTGATTCGATCGCTCTATAAAGTCAGGAAGCCGCTATCAAAGTTGAGAATGAACTATCAGAATGGTTCAAGATAGAGAAAGGAGTTCGTCAGGGTTATCTATTATCACCAGTATGCTTCAACTTGTACACAGAATACATCATGAGAGCTTCAGTCGATCATCATGTCACAGGAACAAGTATTAACGGCAGAAGAATCAACAACCTAAGGTATTCTGATGACATCGCACTCATCGCAAAGTCAGCAGAAGCTTTACAAGAGCTGCTGAGTATAGTAAACGACACCTCCAAAGAATTTGGATTACAAATAAATACGAAAAAAACTAAAGTCATGACCATTGGACAGGAACAGAAGGAAACTGAAGTCACGTGCGAGGGCAAAACTATCGAGCAAGTCGCACATTTTAAGTACCTGGGGACAGTCATCACAGAAACGGTCGATTGAAGCAAGGAGATCAGAGCTAGATTAGGCCAAGGTAGAGAAACAGTCAAGAAGCTCGCCAACATTTGGCAAAGCCGAAGCGTGAGGTTAAAGAACAATATCAGTATAGCAAGAACGCTTGTGTGGCCAGTTGTGACATATGGTTGTGAAGCATGGACCTTGAAACAGGCAGACATCAAAAGAATTGAAGCATTTGAAATGTTTTGCTACAGAAGAATACTTCGAGTCAGCTGGACAGAGCGAAGAACAAATTTGTCAGTCCTCAGACAAATTGGACAGGAGAGAAGTCTGCTCAGATCGATCAAAAGAAGGAAACTAAAGTACTTTAGATACATCACAAGGAGAGGTGGAATATCAGCTGAGATCCTGCAAGGAATGACAGAGGGGAAAGGGAAGAGAGGTAAGCAGAAAATGAGATGGAGCGACAACATTGTCGAATGGACAGGGAAGACCATGAACGAAATTACGAGAGCATGTCGGGGCAGACGCAAATGGAGGAAACTGGAGTGGACGGCAACGCAGATCACCGACCCTTAACGCTGAGGATGGACCGAACGACGAAGATGATCGGAGCCAATGCTTGTTTGCAACCTGGTATGTATCAAAACATACTAAGTTTGAAAAGACAGATGGATTTACTGTCGAAGCATAAGTTTGAAAACCCATTTACTGACTTTTACTTTCACTTCATTCTATACTTTTACTTTCAACTAACTTGAAAACACGACCCCAAAAGATAAAGAGGAACAGTATCAAACACAAAGATATCGAAAAGAATGGGAAAGAGAACACTGGGCTCGTGGCTAGCTTTCTGCTTCTAAGAATGTTAGCGGTAAAGCATTCTGTTATATTCGTAATAAAAACCTTTTAGCAGAAAAATCTGAACTCATTGGACACACAAAGTCATCGCAACATATTTCCAACACTAAGACTGTGAGCACAAGTCTGGCTATAACAACACCTGTACAAGTTGTCAATTACCCGCCGATTGTAGCCGAATTAAATACAGTTGCGTTAATAGCTCGAAGAAACCTGCCTTTTAATTTTCTTGATCATCTGGTGGAAACCTTGCATTTTTTAGCTATTGACTCAAAGCAAACCATGGCTTTACTTGTAATAGAACTGAAGGGGCGTGTTTGATGAATGAATGCTTGGCTGTTTATTCACACGAGAAGCTATTGAATGAGATAAGAAATGCACGCGGAATTTCCATTCTTTGTGATAAAGATACTGATTTAACGATAAAGGATCCATTCTATGTTAATGTCCGCTATATAAATCAAGAATCAGAAGAGTCTGTCACTTATTTGTATCGTTTGGTTCCTGTTGAAGATGGAAATGCCAATGGTCTTTGTGAGTCTCTTGAAGCCGCTTTTGACCAAGATACTTGGAATATGGTAATTGGATATGCTTCAGATGGAGAGAATTTAATGCAGGGGCAAAATAACTCTGTTTTGACAAGAATGAAAGATGCTGTCTCCCACCTGTTTGTTTTAAAGTGCTTTTGTCACTCGTTTCATTTAGTTGCCAGACATGCTTGTGAAAAATTGTCAAATACTGGGGAATAACTGGTTCACGACGTACATAATTACTTCAAAAATTTTCCCAACAGACAAAAAAGTTACGAAGAATTCCAATATTTTGTTGAATGCGAACCGCACAAAATACTCAAACCTATCTTTAGCACAATATGTTAGCCGGGTATTGCATCAGTGCCCTGCATTAAAGCCGTTATTCACAGCAGAAGCTTTTGAAGCAAAATCCCCATCAGCCGAAAGAATATTACAACCGTTGCAGGCTCCTCACATGCAAGCAGTTCTTGAGTTCACCGAGTTTGTCCTTGGGGATTTAACAGGGTTGAAAGCAATGTTTCAGTCGGAGGCTTTCAAATTGCATCGATTCTTGCCTGAAGTAGAACGGGTTGCCAAGATGTTCTGCAAAAATTTTATGACGCAGTAGCACACAAGTGTTCATTTGATGTCAATGATGTATTGGCCCATGAAACATTGAATTTAATGAGCACAAATGACCGTGAAAGTTTCTTGACGAGGTGTCGGGCTTGGTATAGAGAAGCAGTAACCCAAATTTTACTTCGGGCTAATCTTGCTGATCCTGTTCTCAAAATTTCCAAGACATGGTGTCAAGTGCGATAGTGAATGGTCATACTTCTCCAACTGTGTTGGCAAAAAATATCCTTCGTCTGACAGGAGAAACCAGCATTCAGACCATTGATCGACAATAGCGATCAATCTTGATTGGCAACGCAGTAGCAAGTGGAGGCTGTGGAAAAAAGACATCAAAGAATTTCGGAAGTCAACCTCCACCACCATACAATACGACGAGCTGGCAAAGTTTATGCTGGAGAAAATGAGACTCCCTTAAAGCATTGCTTAAGTGGAGGGGACATTCTTTAAAGTAAATAACAATAAAACACGAGTTCGAAACAGCCTCTCTATTAAAACCATTGAACCGATGGTGAAGGTGAGTGAACAAAAGCGTTGAAGGAAATGAAATACTGGTTCACCTTCATACCAAAGCAAAAAACGTCTGCATGAAAAAACACAACAAAGCAGAACCTGATATTCTTGAAGCAGCGGAAACTGAAGGTTTCCTTTAAAACTCATAAAGTTTATCTCTACAATATTAAACAGTTTCCTTTGCTCTTTAGTTTTGTTTTTATAGTTCTAATAGTTTTTCGTAATTCTTTATTGTTTTTTAACATAAAAAAATATTGTTGTAATTTTTTTTCATCTTAAGTAAGGGGTTGTGGGGGATTTTACTTAAATGTAGGAATATGTAGGGGAAATTTGGGGAAATTTGAGTAAAGAAAAGTAGGGGGGAAATACATGTGCAATAGGTGAAAATTATTATTTGTCAGTGGCAGCACTGAGCTGGATATCATTTTCAGAAAATGTTTCAAAAGTGTGAAAACCAGGCTGCGCATTAATTGCCACGGGTATCCAATGTCGTCTCTAAGTATGGGCAAAATGACGTATTCAACATGATTAACGAGATCAATACCTAGTCCTGAGCGACAAACTGAACAAACGGTGGGACAAACGTCTGATCCTAGCAACCTACTGAACGAATTGTGGAACCAACGGCTGAATTAGTGATGAAATAATCCTCGCAACTAGCCTTGAACTGTTCTGTCCCGTCTTTAGACCCTGCGTTATGGAAATCACAAGACTCTGAAAAATAGTGCTACTTACAAAACACGGTTCAAGAGGTTATCAAAACTTGAAATCAGCAAGTAAATAGTAAATACAAGAAATCTAATTCGGAAATAGGTGCAAAGTTCTTGTCAAAAGCTGCCTTCAACCAAATATTGCGTAATGGTAAAAAAGTACTCTGAATCCTAAGGATCAATATAATGAAAATTTCAACGATTGGTAACATTTAAGTCTGATCACTATTTATGAATATGAACCCGAGCATCCCCAATTCATAATTTCTTACAGCCCACGTCATACTGAAATAGGTATTGATTTTGAACGTCTAAAGCAGATTCAGGAAGAGAAAACATAT
This sequence comes from Morbakka virulenta, assembly GCA_003991215.1. Taxonomy (NCBI): domain Eukaryota; kingdom Metazoa; phylum Cnidaria; class Cubozoa; order Carybdeida; family Carukiidae; genus Morbakka; species Morbakka virulenta. The sequence continues at coordinate 615,716 of RDPX01000134.1, read as the reverse complement.
CGGTGTAAAGTATTATAAAGCATAGTTTCTGGCATCGCAAAATCTTCGAGAGGACTGGTGTTTCAAAGTGCAAACCTAACATTTGGGGCTAACCAGAATGTAGATCGAATTGGAATAATATTGGAACTGCTAAGTCAATTCGATCCGCTCCTTGATGAACATTTTAAAAAGTATCGACATCCAAGAAAAGAAATGTTTTCCTACTTATCAGTAATTATTAATGAATATTTTATTTCACTACTTGGGAATATATGCACGAAAAACAACAAAGTTCAGATATCACCCACTTAGCGTTAACTCTACCCCTGGTGTATGTCACTTAATCAAGCTATCATCCAAAATACGTTTTGTACATGATGTGATTTCAATTAAACAATTCTTGGCAGGCTGTCCAATAAATAAAAATTGATAAGAATAGATTATCAATACTGTTCTCAGTTATCTAAATAAGATACCATTGTTTGATTGCGGTTGCCAATGTTACGACAACGTCAGCCATATGCCAGATCACTATTCTTGTCTTCAAGCAAGACTGAATTTAGTAAATAATACTGGAATATATTCATTATGTGCTGAATGTCCTTTGAAATTAGTCGCAAAAACAGCTGCTCAATATTTCCAGGAAGAAGATTAATTTTAGCTTTTGTGCTACGATTGTTCACGGAGTTTTTTTGGCATCAACTCATTGCCGCCAATTCTTGCTATCAAAGTTAAGAAGTTTTGTGGTAGTGAAAAGGTTGACAGACAACAGATGATCTGTATATGCCAATACAATTCATGCTCTAAATTCTAGCTTCATGAATATTGTTGAAACTTTAGAACAACTTTTGACTGATGAGTCGAAAACAAGAGAAATTCGCTATGTTGCGTGTGGTTTGATCCGAAAGATGAACACGTTAGCAGCTGTATTCCTCCCAGTATTCTAGAACGACACAATTACTATATTTAACTAGACCAATAAGTACGTTCAGAATAAAGAAGCGGATCCTGAACAAATTCTAAATCTTCTACAATCTTTCTTTCTTCGTTTCTAGCGAGTATCTGGTATCAGTTCAATACCTTGGAATCAGACTTCAATGTCGAGGAACTAGCTTTAGAATCAAATGAATAAAAAGTAATTTGAAAAAACTCTTCATTAGAAAAAAGCCTGAATTAGCCTTGCTGAACATCGAATATAAACTGTAAGATAGAAAAGTTTGTAGAATCCTTTTTGACTCACTTTATTTGTCATGGAATACTCCTTAAAAATGCCCAATTTATACATGGTATTTTCAGCTGATTAGGAGTAAAGTGCCACCCCATGATATATGGGTCTTGCCATAATAGGGTGGCTCGTGTGATCTAGAGATCCTGTGAGCTATCCCACGGGGGGTTTATTCCTGATAGGTATAACCATGGTGGATCGTTCGTGGGAAAAAAGTCAAACAAAGCATGTTACACTGGTTCTCCAGGTTGTGGGTTTGGGGCTATTACTTCGAACTCTGAAAAACAAGCCAGTTACGAAAACAGCAGAAAACAGAAGAAAATTTCAAATATTGGGTGTTGGGGAGACCAAATGTCCTTAGGACTAGTATGAATCCCAGTAGTGAAAGCCGAAAGGAATCATTTAGCAGAAGCTTGGAGATCCTAAATACCAAAACAAAAACAAACGTTGGCTTCTGGAATGTATGGACAATGTATGAGGCTGGTAAAGTTTCCTAGGTAACAGCAGAAATAAGAAAGTATGGTCTTCATATTCTCGGTGTGAGTAAATGCAGGCAGACAGGCTCTGGGGAACAGGCACTTCTTACTAGGAAGATGGCCCTGTACTCTAGGCGGGATGACAACCAACACATAGAAGGGGTGGCCATAATTCTCAAGAAAGGAATAGAGAAGGCCTTGATGGAATGGAAGCCAGTTACCAGTAGGATATTAAAAGTGAGGTTTGGAGGAAAACACAAAAATCTTTCAGTTATCCAGTGTTATGCGCCAACAAATGACACCGACGTCACCAACAAAGGTCTTTTCTGAGGTCCTGAGGTCCTGAGCTCCTAAGCTCCTGAGGTGTTAAAGGTCTTACTTTTACAAGTAAAGAATGGGTTTCAAGCACTTGAGGGCCTTAACAAAGAACAAACTTGACCAGGCAACATAGTTAATAGGAACTGACAGAATGCTGCAGCTGCACGCTCAAAGAGCAATGAGCAGTGCCCTGGATCTAGAAAACCTAGTACCAGGAAGGACTGAATGACAAATGGGACATGGAGAGCCACTGAGCGATGGTGGATGGTAAAGAAAAATTTCTTGAGGGAAAGTCAGGAATGTTGAGGGACAGGATCCAGCAGCATTATTGGGACACCAACTCTTAGATGAAAAAGCTCGTCAGAAGAGACAAGAGGGCATACCTGAATGGTTTGCCAGGGGAGGCAGAGAAAGAAATGAGACAGAATCAAAAGGAGACTGTATACAAAATCATCAAAAGGTTATGTAAAAAGTATACAACAAACAATTCAACTACCATCAGAAAGAAGACTGGAAGAGTCCTGACTACTGAAAAGGAACAGGATCAGAGAAGGTTAGAATACTTCAGGGAAAAACGTAACAGACCACCACTAGAGAAAGATGTTGACATTCAACCAGAAGAAGTTGATCTTGTAGTTAATGTCTGTGTTCCCTCCAAAGAACACATTATATCTCTTATTATATCCTTGAAAAAAGGAGAGGTATCTGGTCTGGATAAACTTAGTACTGAGGTACTCAAAGCTGGTCTCTTGCTTGAAGAAAGCATTTTAGAACCATTATATTTGGCTACATGGAAAGGCAAGATAATTCCAAACTACTAGACCCGAGGCAAGATGGTAAAAATCCCAAAGGGGGGGCTTGAGTGGGTGTACTAACTGGAGAGTTATCACTTTACCCTCAGTTTCTAGCAAAGTTCTTCCAGGGATCATTATACGAGGGCTAACAGATGCTGTTGATGACTTACTTTGACAAAAACAGGAGGGCTCACAAGGAGGCAGGGGTTGCATAGACCAGATCTTTGCCTTCGAAATATTATGGAGTAGTGCATGTAATAACAGAGAAAACTTTACGTCAATTTCATTTATTTTGAAAAGGCTTTTGACAGTGTACACAGGGAGAGACTGTGGAATATCTTAGTACATTACGGAATCCCCCAAAAAATGGTTAGCATAATAAAAGCTTTTAGCAAAATTTTTCTTGATTTGTTGAAGACAGCATATTATTTTTTTGAGGTTAGGACCGGTGTGACGTAGGACTGTGCGATGACTTCTCTCCTTTTTATGTTGACCATTGAGTGGATAATGAGACAGACGATAAGGAAAAGAACATTGACATTGAAAAGCAACTACACGAGCCCGCATACGTATGAAAGATCTCAGGAGATTCGCACAGTACAGCTGAAACACAAAACTGCCGATACACAAGAGCTGTGCGGTGTCCACTTTATTGTATGGCTCTGAGTGCTGGCGAACTACAGAGGGCAACATGGCAAGCTGTCAGTTTTCTACGCAGCATGTTGTAGAAAGATTTCACGGATATTGTGGCCAAAAACGATGTCCAACAAAGAAACAGGAAGAGACATCCGCGCTTCCCAATACGTCAGGAGGCGCCATGGGAGCAAGTAATTTATCAAGTAATTAATAAAGCAGAATGGGGCAAAATTCATAGATTACACAATATAACAAAATTTCAAAAAAGTTGTGCTTGACTCATCTTTATTGACGTTTCTGAATTAGTTTCTTGCGCTGATTCCAAATATGCTATTTATTTTTCTGTAGCATCGTTCGTTTTTCCACATATGTCAACTTTGCATTTCTGGTACCTGGCATTTTTGTGGTGCCTTCATTTTTGTCAGGAGAAGTGATTACCCAACAAAAACAACAGATTTGCAACCATTAATTTTTATAAAGTTCATTTTTAAAGGGCCGCTGCATGCTAATGTTAACTGATCAAACATAAACTTATATTGAGCCGACTAGATGTCTAAGCTTCCCGTCTAGGCTCCTACCATTTTGCTAATTCAGCGCAGTTTGTTTGTCTGTTTATTTAGCAAGCACCAAATAAGAGCGATGTGAACAAAGCTATTGATGTGCAATGATCTTTAGTGCAGAGTTTTTTGCAGCATAATAAGTATGATAACAATCACGGGAAAGGTGATCAGAAGTCAAGCATTACCCTTCGCTTCATAACTGCTTCATATTTTGTGAATAGTTACCTCCACATTGCACAGGATTCATTTAGGATATTAATATTTATTTTTCCTTTATTTTACGATGTCTAGCACAAATAGGACGTGCAAGAACTCTCCCAACAATTTCTGTTACGTTTGTGGGAATTACATTGCCAGAAAGCATGTCTCCTATAAAATCATGAGAGGGCTTAAGTCTTGGGTAGCCTATCGACTGTACTTTAGGATACCAATGGACCATCAGGATAAGCCATAGGTTTCGCATGTCATTTGTGGTACGTGTCGATCAAGCCTTGAAGGATGGCTGCAAAATAAAGGAAGAGTAATGGCGTTTGCAATTCCACTAGTATGGAGAGAGCAAAGCAATCATCATGACGATTGTTTATTCTGCATGATCGATGTTTCAAAGTATAGGGAGGGTAAAGAAAGAACATCTCTTCATTATCCTGACATTCCGTCATCCAGAGCGCCTGTTTCTCATGATGAGCAACTACCAGTACCACAACCTACCGAAAATGTAAGTACGATGTATCTAGTGATTTCAGCAGTGAGTTTCACAAATCAATTTGGGTATTTTAAGTAATAATTATTTTAATCATAAATCTATCTTCAAGTATTTTATCACTAGCTCATTGCTTTCACTTTGTTTTCACTTTGAAACTGCGATGGAGATATCATTTGATGATTCAACGGCTACAAGTACTGACGGTCAATATGAAGCCTATCGTCCAACATGTAGCACTAAACCTCACTATCCAAATCAACAGGAACTTGACAATCTGATCAGAGATCTAGCTCTAACTAAGCTGAGCTACTAACATCTCGATTAAAAGAACGGAATTTGTTGAAAGGAGACTGTAAGGTGTCTGTATAGTGAAAGCGTCATGCCGTGTTTAAGAGCTTTTTTGATGCCAGTAGTGATATGTGCTATTGCAAGGATATAAATGGGTTACTTGCTGCTACCGGATTCGAACACGAGCCTTCCGAATGGCGTTTATTCATAGATAGCTCTGTAAGGAGTTTGAAAGCGGTTCTAGTACACAATGGCAATAATCACCCATTAATCCCTCTTGTTCATTCCGTACACAAGAAGGAGAATTATGACAATATCAAACAGCTCCTTGACAACATCAAATACAGCAGTTTCAAGTGGGATGTCTGTGGCGACTTGAAGATGATATGTTTTTTTATTGGGACTACAAGGTGGATACACTAAATATTCATGTTTCTTGTGCTTGTGGAATAGTAGGGCGGACAAAGAGCACTGTGAACGGAAAACGTGGCCTCCCAGGGAAGATTTACAACCAGAAAAGTTGAATATTATCCGGCCTGCTTTGGTGGACCGCAAGAAGATTCTGTTACCTCCTCTCCATATTAAGCTGGGACTTGTCAAACAGTTTGTGAATGCATTAAGTACGGAACGACCAGTTTTTCAAGAAAATAGGTCCATGTTTCCCAAGCTGTCTGAGGCAAAAGTCAAAGAAGGCGTTTTTGTTGGACCAGAGATTAAGAAGATGCTGGAATCAGATAAACTCGAAGCTGTAATGAGTGACATCGAACGGGACACCTGGAGCGCTATTCGAAATGTTGTCCAGGGCTTTCTTGGTAACAAGAGACGTCCAAACTACGAAACTCTTGTCTCACAACTTGTCGCAGCTTTCAAGTGCATGGGATGTCGCATGTCCTTGAAACTGCACTTTTTACATTCACTTCTAGACTTTTTTCCTTCCAACCTCGGAGCTGTCAGCGAGGAGCATGGCGAGCGATTTTATCAAGATATCACTACCATGGAACGTAGGTATCAGGGACGATGGGATGCAATAATGATGGGAGACTACATATGGTCAATAATGCGAAGTAATAAATCGGAGCACTCAAGACAATCACGTTCGGCAAAGTTCTTCTAGCTATAGAGCACACATCTACTACAGTTACAGGTGTGACAGCATTTGATAGCTACATGTATAACAACTATTCTCTCCGTACTTGTGCTATGCTTAATAACTAACATTAACGAGTGTGTTATACTTTACATAAGCCTCGCAAATTTAGGTGGCAACCTCTCACAATCGGGCAAATGGTGTAAACTTGCTATTAATCATAATAAAACCACATTGTAGTTCATTTTCTTGTTGTAATGCATTAGTGTTAGGCTCATGTTTCGGGTAATTTTGAGTATTTTTCAAAAAGTGACTATGCTCAGTATCATAGAAACGAACGATGGTTGAGAAAAATAAATGTGATTTTCGGATTCAGGGCACAAAAATTCATTGGAAAACATAAAAAAGTGTGTCAAGCAAAAATGCTGTTACATTGTGTTATTGTTCAAGCTTTCGAAATGTAAAACAAATAAAATAGTGCACACGATGAATAGAATAAATAAGAAAGTTAGAAAAAAGTGTTCTGGTATACTGTATCTGATTGTGTTCTATCTGTAACGACGTATAACGCTCTATCATTTTAGGCATAAAATATCTGATTTTTCTTTGGATTATCTATCTAATGCATTTCTTAATTTTTTGCATCATACTGGTTGTGTCTATTTTTACAGTTTTCAGTTTTATCTTGATCTAACTACTTCAAGTCGAGTCAAGGTGTTACCATGTTATTATTATTATGTGTATCTTTAAATTAAGTTGTTTGAATTTATTCTACTGAAAAATAATTGGGGACCCACGAGCACATTGTCCTCTTGGGTCTACTGCATGATAAAGGCGGCACTGTGTGTGTTCAGCGCCCATATATGAATGTGAAGGATGCTTAATATCATCTGTAAACGCATACAGAATCAGGAAATGGAGCTTCTTAAAAAATGATAGGAATTTCATGGACAGAGAAAGTATGTTTTGAAGATGTTTTGAGAAGAGCGGATGTTAATAGAAAATAAATGGTAGAGATTTGGATTACCCATAATAAAAATTATTGGTTATATGGGCTTGCCATAGCTACAGGAGTCTCATCATGCCATGAATGGAAATTTTTTCTGTGCTTCGTTTCGCAAAATAATTCTGTCATTGTCAGGTTACTAAAAATGCCTCGGGATAGTTGTTTATAGTTCCACAGTACGAACCTACATAGTGACAGAGAAGGAGTGTTTTCAGAAGTATCGTTATACCTATTTTGTGTTTATTAAGTTTCTTTTTCTAGTCCCAGAAGTATTATTTCTGACAGAGTGAAAAGTATATTGTGGATATCATTCCCGTGCTGTAAGAATTGGATTGTTTCTTTCATTTGTCGTGTTGCTGTATTGGCTTCCTTGTCTATAATCTTTTATATTTTTCCAATCAAAGGTGTGACTTTGTGTCTAGCAGTGTTCGCCTATTCCATGATCCTTAATGTTACCTTTTTGAATAGCTCTTTTGTGCTCTTTTTCTCTTTGATCCAAAGAACGCTTTGATTCACCAACTCAGGAAGCAGGACAGTTAGCACAATGCAATCTGATAACAATATTGTTTCTCTGTTCAAGTTGGACTTGGTCCTTTGGTTTTAATAGTATCTTTCTGAAGGTGAATGTTTGAATAACACTGTATAGTATGTGTGTCTGAGAGTTCGTGTTAGATGCATACTAGTGTTCTTGATACAGGGAAGATATATTTGTTTTAGAGGCTCCTATTAATTTTCCGGGTTGAATCATGTTGTTTATGTAAATCTCACCGTTTTACAAGAGTTTGTTACATCTGTGTTCGTATTTCAGAATTGCCTAAGACAACCATGATTCTTCGATAGCAGTAAATCCAATTTGTTCATTTTTCAGTTACACTATAAATATACGCAAATCCACACTTTAAACTTTTTAATCCCGTTTGTGGATTAAATAGACTCTTGAATCTTTGCCATTATGTAATGAAAAACCCAACTGTGAATAGGCTCCATGATTCAAGCATTTGTAATGCTGGAAAACTAAAGTGTGTAGTAGTGCTTGAATAAATCGATTAATTTTTTATACAATCCAGGTTTGGAAAAATTTAGTTTAAGAATTGGAAACTTAAACTGGTGTACTGAACATATTTAGTTCGGCTAGACTATGAGAATTTTACCATGAAATAATTATTTAGAAAAATTAGGTCGGAGTGAAAAAAACAACTTTGAAAAAGTATATTTTAGACACACTTGTTGGAAATAAAGTCTATGTACTAATGTCTGAGAAATCAGAAGACCAAGAAACTGGTAATGATAAAGATCCAAGCAGTTTTGTGCAAGAAAGTATAGGCTAGGGAACCTCTTTAAATTAAGAGTTTATTATTACTGCTATTATTCGGATTTGGTGTAAGAAGTTTATTTTTGACTCTTTAGAGTTTAGATGACATAATTTTGTTTTTCACTAGTCACGTGAGTAACATTCTCATTCATCATGTTTGCTTTTCATGTCTTGTTCATACTACAATTTCACATCTTAGTTAACACGAATACTTAGAATATAAGTGGGTAACCAGTAACGTGAATGTAATGCTATTAACCTATACTGACTCAAAAGAGGTTGAAACTTGACATTATCATCAACGTTTGTTACCACTGTTAGGAAAGCAGCTCGTCACCAATTTACATTTTATATGCATAAATTTACTGAGGGGAAAGCGATGTCTCTCTAGCGACTTTAGGACCAGGCTGAGAGGTTTGATTTCAACGATCTCTTATTTTTTGTGGTCCCAAAATAATGTTCATAATACCTTCGTGAAAGGGTCCCACATCAATTAGGCAAAGGAATATAAAACAAACCTTGCCCCCAAAATACCTTCCAAAGTCATATTAAGTTTCTGACTAAAAACCTAGTTAGATCCAATAAACTAGAAAAACTAAATTTTTGCTCACTTAACTGTTTGGAATGGGGAAAATAGCTTTGAGAAAAGAGTATTAAATAAAAATATTCCTAGTCAAGGAAACAAAATTGAAATGACACAAATAAATAGTTATTTTTATTTCTTCGAACAAGAACACATGTTTATCTAGTGGTATAAGTACGTTTAGTCCAATCCCGCCATTGTGGACGGAACGACCACAGTTGCTGCAACTGAAAATATTGCAATGGCCCTTGCAATAGAATACAGCGTAGAGGCCAAATTTCTACCGCTTGTCGTTAGAACAAACCGTCCAGTTCTACTTCTTTCAAAGTGAACACTTTTTCAGAAGACACTACTGATACTAGCAATCGTTTGTTAGCTCTTAACTCTCTTCCGCATGGCTCCTCCTTGTGTTATCATGACATTGACGTTGGAGATATATTGGTCTCTTTCTTCTTAGGTAGTGACACGAAAATAACCCTAGTTCCACTGGATAAATTCAGGTTCTTAGAAGATTTCTACTCCATCGACAAACTTCTAGTCGTTCCTACTTACAGAGGCAAGTTTATTACACTGATAGGTGTTCCTACTATAACACTTATTTCGCCATTATAAACGTAAATTAGCCGCACAACCTAACGTCTTTATCGCGATATTATAAAAAAACTTTGGGTGTGACAGTACCTTTTGCCACAAAAGGAAACACTGGGTTACGCGATTAGCGTCAACATTTTGTTGCTAACTTTCGTCTACAACATGATACTTGATTCAAAGGCATTTTCTAGTCGGAACGGTCATCTCCATTTTGAATGGTCTATAATCGAAACTTATCTACAGATATTGTTGCAAGGGAATATTATTATTATACTCTCCCCAAATTATGTAAGTGGTCACAATTTTGCTTCTTCATTCATTTAGTTTTGTAGCCTGGAACTTAGAACTCCTGTCATTATTAGTCAGCTTTATTGTTGTACATATTCAAATTGATCTAAATTGTAATTCAAGAGAAAACCACTTTAGAAGTAGGAATTGCGTCTCGTATTAGTGGTTTTCTCACTCTACAATACACTACAATATCCCATGGGTATTTCAAAATGTTCTGCTTCTAAAAATCTCGTTATGAAACAGGCAGATGCATTAAGGCCTATAAAAATTTGGGGCTATTATTAACTTGATTGATCTAAATACTTACACGCTTCCTACTCTAGGAGAAATTCTAAAACCAGTGTCAGTGCTAAGTTGTGTTCAGTCATCAATTTACAGAATGCTTTCTTACAAAGTCCCATTCCGAGGCAAGCCGATAGCTAACGTGTATTTTCGTTTACGTCAGACAAATTGGTTCCAGAAAACTCGAACTTAGTATCAGTACACCTCCACTAATTTTTCAGGAAATCAGGAATATATTACTGTCAGAAATTTCCCACGTAACTGTGTGTCAAGATAAAAAATCGACGAGGCACTGAACAAAGAAATTCACCATCCATCATATATTGACCAGAATTTTTGCAGCATTCATTCTCTACATACATTTCCTAAGATACGTTCAACTAAACAATCTCCTTCTTGTTTTTCTTCTTCTCCTTCTTTTCCTTCTTCTTTTTCTTCTGGATAAAAATAACCTTAAAGCCCATTCCAATCTAGTTAAGATAGATACTTAAAACAGTTACAGAGTTTTCTGGGCACCTTAGGACTTTATGGTCGACTTTGTTAAAACTTTTCTTCGATCACAGGACTGCTGTATTTTTTGCTCAAGGTAAATGGTAGCCGAATTTGGATAGGTACTAATAAGCTTGCTGTGAATTATCTGTTACAAAATACAGAAAAAGTTTAAAGTAACTTTTACAGTACCATTAAAATTTCTCTTTGTCTTCACAGATATCAGCCAAGATGGTATTGGTGATCTCCTTTGTCACAACAGGATTCAGAAAGACTCAGAAATCGCGTTCTGACTTCAGCAGAAGCCAAATACCTAAATTTTGAGAAAGAGAATCTCTTACAACAGTCAAACTGCAAAGTTCTTTCATAAATTCTCCACTGACAGAAATTTTGCAAACTCTAAAAATCATCGTCTTCTCAAATTCATCTTCTAGACTAACTTTGCTTCTTTTTTAGTATTTGTGCGTCTTTATTAAGATTGAATTTGATAAGTATTAATTGTAATACATTTGAAGAGAGGAAATACACGAGACAAGAGCATCTTAAAAAAAATCAATGATTTCAGGTCATGTAGAGAAAAATCTCTGTCATTGTTGTCTATGCACCAACATAGTAAAGAGTAAAGAAGATGAGATTAATAAGCTTTATGAAACAGTTGGACAAGTCACAAGAGGTTATTATCAGGATGGGCCACTTGAATGCAAAAGTGGGATGTGAACGCGATAGTGATGTGCTAGGGAAACGTGGACCAGAAAAAAAGAATAAAAATGGAGAAGGATTAGTTCAGTGGCGTGCATCGAATTGACAGGTTATAACAAATATATGGTTTGAAGAAGTTCCAAGGAGATTGTGGGCCTGAAGAAGTCCAGGAGGTGATATAAAGAACCAGACTGACTGTATCACAATCAATAAAAGATTTCGGAATGCAGTCCACCACAGCAAAAGATATCCTAGTCCTGCCTGTGGGAGTGACCATATACCGGTGCTATGTAAGATGAAGGTAGAGTTAAAGAAGTTAAAGAGGGCAACATCTGCACCAAAACTATGCTATGCAACATTGATGGAAGATACCAACATAAGGGAAGAATTTAATGTGGCTGTCAAATACTCGTTTGAAGCTCTGGAAGATCAAGGTGAGGGGTCGAGCTGGAATATTTTTAACGAGTCCGTGGTAACAGAGCCAAGAAAGTATTGCCAGGAAAAGAAAAACAATCAAAGAATAAATAGATAACAACAGAGATACTGGATTTGAAGAAAGAGAGGTAGCATAAAGTTCAGAATATAAAGCAATTGATCAGGAGATCAGGGTCAAATGTAACCTGGCAAAGAAAGTATGGTTAAATGCAAAATGTGAGGAAATTGAGCAGTGTAGACATAGAGATCCAGCAGAGATGTATAAGATCAAATAGATCAATGGGTCAAATCATGAAGTGGGTCAAATCAAGTGATCAAATAGATCAAATTTGCTTTATCCTCTCCATGCCTGGAGGCACATAAGGCTCCGACATCGCTCCTCTACTTGGATCGGTCTGCAGCTGCACGGCGTGTTGCGTTCCACGTGCTCCAGCCTACTTCTTTGCGCTCCGTCTCAACCATTCTGTGCCACGTTGTTTTCGGCCGACCTCTTTTCCTTCTTCCCTCTGGTGTCCATCCGGGNCAGCAGAGATGTATAAGATCAAATAGATCAATGGGTCAAATCATGATCAAATGATCATGATCATTTGATCATGATCATGATCAAATCATGAAGTGGGTCAAATCAAGTGATCAAATAGATCAAATTTGCTTTATCCTCTCCATGCCTGGAGGCACATAAGGCTCCGACATCGCTCCTCTACTTGGATCGGTCTGCAGCTGCACGGCGTGTTGCGTTCCACGTGCTCCAGCCTACTTCTTTGCGCTCCGTCTCAACCATTCTGTGCCACGTTGTTTTCGGCCGACCTCTTTTCCTTCTTCCCTCTGGTGTCCATCCGGGGGCAACAGCACAGTCGTCTGACGGCTCCTTCCTTAACACGTGAAACTGTCCATCTCCCGTGCGACCTTTTCTACTGCTCCACACCTATACACAGATATTACATTTCAATGTCCGATGTTAATGGGTTTTGGGGAGTTAGGAAAACATCCCATCGGACGCTGAGCTTCCCGAAGGCTTTGTCCCAACGTCGTCAAAATGCCATCGTCGGTGATCTCAGCTGCTCCCTTGTATTCGTAAGTAATGATATTTGACGTTTCTGTAATATGGCTTTTTTGGCATGAGTGGGTTGTTAACCCAAACAAAACCCCCAGCTTGGAGGAGCAGGGATCACATTTAGTCTTATCACATTTAGACTTGTGGTTGATTGATGTTTTTTTGGAATTTTTGGAATTGTTGGGGTTTACTGATAGTTAAATAAAAATACGACAGAACCCCCCTTTTCATACTACTCTCCGTATAACAGAAAACCGTTCTTGAGAAGGTGGTTACTGTGGGTGTTAATTTCAATAATAGGATCGAGGGCATTTTGACCAGATGGAAGTGACAACAATGCGTGACGATGTCGGTTTCCGTCAGTAGCTTCAACGTGCCAAGATGCTGCCAGAGTGCTCATGGAAAGGTGTTATTTTCCTCTCCCTGGACAATTTGCTTACACTAATATATACATAGTGTATATGTATGTATATACGAAACAGCAAAATTGGGTCCAGGCTCAATGTTGGTATTTTTTCGCCAATTGTGTCTGCAAGTCTCTTTGAATTGTCCTTGTTTACTTCAATTATCTTAGTTAACAGAGAGGAAGAGATAAGGGCTGCGAAAAACAATGCTGAGTACATTAACTTAAATAACTTCAACGTTGATTTGGTCTTTCTCAATCAAGCTGGCAACACTATTTTCATAACAGAGGAAACGGTAAACGAGAAACATTGACAAAAATCCTAAAAACTTTATGGGTAAATTGATAGAAAGGTAAGTAGGGAAATTACAATTCTGCAACAAAATTCTATAGAACTTCATAAAAACATAACTTCAAGTCGAGTTTCTGGCTGTCAAGAAATTAAATGTACTAATCTGTGGGGAAAAGGCGCCACTGCTCGAGTCCCCTCGACTTCTGTATTTTCTGCATTCTTCAATCGTATTGAAGAAGTAGCATGTTTTGGAGGGTTAGAAGGTGGGGTACGCTTTCATTTTAAGGAGTAAGTACCATTTAAACTCAAATTTTCACAAATATGAGTAAAAGAAATGTGGCTGAGAATATTTGGACAATGAGAAATTCTTCGATTTATTTTTAGCTCAACAAGAGCAAGTAGCCAGCCAAAACACAAGAAAAACAATGCTTTACTGCCTGGTGCACTCTGTACAATGGTTCCAAAATACAACACAAAAAATAATGAAATAACAGAGATCACAATGAAGCTACATCTTATGCTGAAGTTTATTACTTTAAAACAACAGTAAAATAACATTTATCCTCTTGACCACTGTTCAATAATTTGAAAGCACGACCATCGTGCCAATATAAGAACGTTATAAGTCGTCCCATTAATTATAGCATTAGCAAACCTTGCGGTTTATTTCAATCGATAGCTGTCGGCTATTTCTCTGAGGGCCACCAAAGTTCATTTCTGACCGCAACTGATTCCCGTGTTTACCGCCTTATGAATGACTCATGCCTAAAATACCCAGAAAAAAACATTTATTATGCATCATATTGGGTATTCTCTACACAAACAAGCAAGTGATGCAAGTAAATATACTATGTAATGCAACAAAATATGCCTTTTTATCTACTAATTATGACTGCTATAAATGCTAAAAATAATACAGCAATAAACAGAATGATAAACTTGGGAAACATTGGTATTTTTGCTTTATTAACTCACGACAAGTGGTTTTGGTTTTCTGCACTCCTTATTTTAATCTGTTTAAATACAGCAATGGGGTGTTTGGGGTGCTCGGACGGAGTACTATCCAGTAGCAACCATCAGCTGGACTCTGGGCGATGGACCTACCAGTCTCCTGAAGATACCCAACTCTCATATCTGGCTCCAAGTAGCTGCTTGTGCACGGCAGCGGCCACACCCCCGGAAAACCGCTTCAGCTGGCGGGCTAAACGACATGAGGGTACCCAGTAATTCATTAACGGGAATAGGTGCATGTCTCGCACCAGCGCATGAAGTCAGGGAGCAGCGGAGTTGGTGGAGGAGTCTCTGGTCAGACCAACGGCAATGAAGGCACAACCTGCAAACGCATCGTGGTATGCTAAGGGCACGACTGAGGCGAGAGTAAAAGTGGCCATCCACCAGTGGAAGGCAATGGCAAACCACCACTGTATCTCGCCAAGAATAATCATGAATATACACAGAATAATATCTACCGCTAACAGTGTGAATGGGGTTGATGATGACAACACAATCATCAACACCACGCTCGGTCGGGCTGTTCATGTTCGACAGGTGGGACCCGATCGTCATCCTGTTACTGTCAGAAACAAAAACCCCATGCGGATTCGAACATGGAATGTACGCACACTGCATTAAGTAGGGAAACTGGCAAACGTTAAACTGGAAAGGGAAAGAATGAATATCAATATACTAGGTTTGTGTGAGACAAGATGGTCTGGTAAAGGATGTTTCGACATGGAAGGATATAAAGTTAGATATTCTGGAGGGGAGCGACATGAATAAGGAATTACCATAATCATGGACAATGAACTGAATAGATGTGTTATGGGATATTGGAACCTTTCCGAAAGAGTTTTGCTAGTCAAACTGAATGGGCAACCATTTAATATATCTGTAATTCAAGTATATGCACCCACAACCGACAGCAATGACGAGGGCATTGATGTATTTTATGAACAGCTTGTGGAAGTCATGAGACAGTGTAATTCCCAAGAGGTAGTCATAGTGATGGGAGACATGAATGCCAAGGTCGGAGATCAAAGAAAAGGAAATATAGTCGGAAAATATGGGCTAGGGATACAGAATGAGAGAGGAGAAAGATGGGTAGACTGGTGCACAGCGCATGACCAAGTGATTATGAACACATGGTTTAAAAATCATAAAAGACGCCTGTGGACTTGGAAAGATCCTGGATATAGGTATAAAAATCAAATTGACTATGTAACCATCAACAGTAGTTTCCAAAATGCTGTTCAACAAGCGAAAGCTTACCCCGGAGCAGATTGTGGAAGTGACCACAATCCTGTTGTATGTCCAGTCAAACTGAAGCTTCGTCGACTAAAACGCACAACTCCAGAAGCTAAACTGCAGTGGAATCTTGTACGTGAAAACCAGGAGCTTAGATCCAGATATGCAGTCGCGGTAAAGACCCGGTTCGAAATACTAGAGAGAGAAGAAGGCAGTAAATGGGAAGTGCTAAATGAACCACTATTAGAAGCGGGCAAAGAATTTGTTCAGCCCAAAAGAAATGAACAAAAGCAAGCTTGGGTGAAGCCAGAAATTCTGCAGAAGAGAGAAAGGCAGAAAATTTCAGATAGAGACTCGATTCAATACACAAAACTTAGATCGTGCGATAAAAAAAATGTCGAAAAGCGGAAGATACCTGAATAAATGAACAATGTCGAGATATTGAAGGCCAAAAAAACTCGGATACAAAGTTCATGGGCAAAACGACTAAGGAATTGGTAGGTAAAAGAATATACTGCTCAAGTGTATGCGTTAAAGCAAAGGGTGGTTCTATAATCATGGAAAAAGAAGAACTGTTGGCACGCTGGGTACGTTGACGAGCTGTTTAGAGATGCAAGGGGAGACAAACCATCCATTAAGAAACTCATCACTGGACCTAGAATTCTGCCATGTGAAGTGATCGCGGCTATCAAGAAGATGAAGGTAAACAAGGCAAACAGGGCCTGACAAAATCTCCGTGGAAATGACAAAGGCTCTTGAAGGGTTTGGGATATGTTAAGTCACGGAACTATTCAACGATATATATGACAGCGGAGAAATTCCATCAGACTTAACCATATCTGTGTTCATAGCTCTGCCAAAGAAACCTGGTGCTACGGAGTACGAGCTACACAGAACCATCAGTCTAATGAGCCATGTAACTAAGATCCTTATGCGAGTCATAATGGCAAGAGCAAGGAGAGCAATAAAGCCGGAGATAGGGAAGCAACAATTTGGCTTCGTCCAAGATTCAGGTACAAGAAACGCTATATTCAAAATGAGAATGTTATCGGAACAAGCGATAGAAATACAGAGAGATTTATACCTGTGTTTCATTGACTACTCAAAAACATTTGATAAAGTGAAACGCGAATGCCTATTAGAGGTGCTACAAGATCTAGACATAAACGATAAAGATGTAAGAATCATAAGGAATATGTACTGGGTGCAGACTGCAGGTGTGAGAGTACAAAACGAAGTTGGGAAATACTGTAATATTCAAAGAGGACTTAGGCAAGGGTGTGTCTTCTCATCGGATTTATTTAATCTTTACAGTGAGTACAATATGAGAAGTATCGAAGAGAAAGATGGCTTTGTGATAGGTGGTTATAATATGAATAATATAAGATACGCAGACGACACAACACTTATAGCTGATACTCTAGAGAAGCTACAACAACTACTTAACATAGTCATAAAAGAAAGTGAAGCCAAAGATCTCACTATCAACCGCCCGAAGACCTTTTGCATAGCTGTGGGTAAAAGGAGTGCAAACCTGAGCAGTAAATTAAAGGTTGATGGAGAAGACATTCAGCAGGTGGTCAAATTCAATTATCTTGGTAGTATGATTACATCAGACGGAAGATGCATTGTGGAGATAAGGAAAGGTATTGCAACAGCAAAGCAGATTTTCCAGCTAATGGCCAAAATTCTGACAAACCGTACAATATAGGTATATACTAGAGTCAGGATATTATATTGCTATGTGATTCCTGTACTAACATATGGGTGTGAAAGCTGAACAATTACACCAACACCAGAGAAGAAGATTGAAGCAGCAGAGATGTGGTTCATAAGGCGCATTTTAAAAATATCTTGGACTGAGAATGTTTCCAATATGGATGTTTTGAAGAGGGCAGGGTGCAAGAGAAAGCTGCTATCCATTATTCGATAAAGACAGCTTTCTTTCTTGGGTCATATAATGAGAAACGAGGAGCTCGAAGAAGTGACACTAACGGGAAAGATCGAAGGGAAACGAGGTAGGGGAAGGCCAAGAACGAACTACCTAGGAGGCATAGCGGCATGGTCAGGAAAGAGCGAGCTGCAATTGCTAAGAACCGCAAAGGATAGAAGTCTGTGGAGAACCATGGTCGCCAACGTTCTGGGAGAGCAAGGCACCTTGGTAGGAGGAAATACAGGAATACTAATACAGTTTGGTTCAAAATGTTGGGTACGGGTAGAAAAAACACGCCAGGAGCTAAAAGCGTTGGAATCAATCGGAAGGAAGCAAGACGTACATAAAAAAGCCATTTGGGTCAAGTATTTTTTTAACGATGACAAAAACATGCATGTGATGGCATAGCATCGATGGAAAGAATGGAGAAAATACTATAAAAGGGGTTATACGTGAGGAGAGAAATGTAGCAGAGAATACCCGAAATGGTACGAGTAGCTCGGACAAGAGTAGCAGATTTTGGATTGACTATTGAAGCAATAGTCTGTGGCTGTAGACTGGTGTAAAGGAATGATGGATGCAAACGTTGAAAGAGTAAACTGATAGGAAAAAAGGAGCGATGTGACGAAAGGAGGATACACAGTGGAAAAAGTATATTGTTTGAATTTTGGTCAATAACTGGGCAGAGATTCGTACAAACTGATAGAAGAAATAATTCCATTTGATAAACATTACCTTTATTTATAGCCGTGTGGTTTGTAGTAGTATGGCCCGGAAATCGTTCCAACCGGAGATTTTCCGTGGCCTGTGGTATTTTTATGTGTTTTCTGTGTTTCAAATCACCATTTATCCCCATTATCACCGGAACCACTAATCGCACATGACTGCCATCGCCATCGTCAAGAGTGTCTTATAAATTAGGTCAAGATTTTCTATCTGTAACATTTGGGATAGAATCTTATTTGCTTCAAAATTTAAAGCCCTGTAAGTGCAAAGGGCACATNGACAATGACTCAATGACACAGGCCATTGGCTACTACAATAGTCTGTGGCTGTAGACTGGTGTAAAGGAATGATGGATGCAAACGTTGAAAGAGTAAACTGATAGGAAAAAAGGAGCGATGTGACGAAAGGAGGATACACAGTGGAAAAAGTTTGTTGTTTGAATTTTGGTCAATAACTGGGCAGAGATTCGGACAAACTGATAGAAGAAATAATTCCATTTGATAAACATTACCTTTATTTATAGCCGTGTGGTTTGTAGTAGTATGGCCCGGAAATCGTTCCAACCGGATATGTTCCGTGGCCTGTGGTATTTTTATGTGTTTTCTGTGTTTCAAATCACCATTTATCCCCATTATCACCGGAACCACTAATCGCACATGACTGCCATCGCCATCGTCAAGAGTGTCTTATAAATTAGGTCAAGATTTTCTATCTGTAACATTTGGGATAGAATCTTATTTGCTTCAAAATTTAAAGCCCTGTAAGTGCAAAGGGCACATGCCAGTTACAATACCAAAAATAACGTATGTTGCCGATGGTTCAACAAATGACTATACCAAAAGTACAAACCTCTGAAAACTCATAACAGCTGCAAAGCTGAAGATGATCTGTAAACTCAAGAGCACAAGTGCCACTGAACATAACACCACTTCTATTCTCAGTCTAAATGGAAGAAATTGACGGTATTTGTAAGTGACAAAACAGCAAAAAATAATTTTTTTTTGGCTAAGATTGATTTTAAATATCTAAAGAAGGGTCCCAAGCTAACAAAACCGATTTCACAGTGATGAAGCACATACAATGGGTGCTGAAACGTGGAATTCTAATTCATACAGGTTGAGCTGTTATTAAAAGGGCCACCAAAATACTGACCAATAGTTAACTTAATAAATTGCACATTTGCTTCAAACAGTATTGGGCGGGCTAGGAAAATTGGCTTGCGTCACATTGCATGCACTAATACATTCTGGGTAAGGAGCAATTGTTTGAACGTAAACACACTTTGACCAAGTCAGAAGTTGTTTGTTACTTTTCTTGTATTTTAATTCAATGTGTTAGAAAAGTAGTTTCTTAATTTTCTATATATTTAGCCAAGTCGGCCCCGTACAACAGATAAAGTGTATTATCGACATTGCTTCAAAATGAGCATTTAAAATGCCTTCAATCGTTTTCCTTTTCTACTGTTTACTGCATTTTACCACTTCTGAATTATCCGACATCAGGACACCATTTCTATTCTCCGTTGCTGGGTCTACTTACACTATTGTTCATTTAAGGTAGTTATTTCTAGCAGCGATAGGAGTTTAAAACGTGCAAAAGTCTGTGTGTAGCAATAAATAGCTTAATTCTATGGCTGAAATGGTCTAATTAAGATTCCTTAGTAAATTAGAAGTAATAATTTTTCAGTATATTTTGTGTAAATGAATATTATTTTATCGAAATGGGAGAATTTTACTTTCACATTGTTTCTAGCGAATACTTGTGTTTGTTCAGCTTCCATGCATAATGTTCTTGTACATGATAATGTACCATTAATAAATAATTACTTTGCCTGGCACAAATGTAAGTGCCGTGTGAAGTGTGATCTCAGGCACATAATTTGTACGCTCTACGATAGACAGGAAAATAATATGTGCCTAGCAGTTACGGCAAAAATGTTGTCTTGACCAAGTTACGACAAAAACGACAATAAAAGATCATTTCAAAAACTGCTTCAGCTATAGCGCAGAATCCATTGCTGAAACGCGAATGTAGTGAAAATTTCGAGATAAAACAGCTTTTGTAAAGTAATTGTCAGTGTTCTATCTGCCTGCAATAAATCATCGCTGTGTAAAAAAACAAATTTTGTGTATGTTTTTTGTGCTATTTGTGCTCCTCAGCCAAATACAAATGGTGGTGGTGGTGTGTGTGTGTGGGGGGGGGGGGGGGGGGGATGTGTTTTTTTTTCTCGGTTTTCTTCTCGGAAATTAACGCGGGAATATTTTTTCCGGGTGTTGTGGTCCAGTCAATTGCCAGAGTAAAATCTTTAAACGATANTGAATATTATTTTATCGAAATGGGAGAATTTTACTTTCACATTGTTTCTAGCGAATACTTGTGTTTGTGCAGCTTCCATGCATAATGTTCTTGTACATGATAATGTACCGTTAATAAATAATTACTTTGCCTGGCACAAATGTAAGTGCCGTGTGAAGTGTGATCTCAGGCACATAATTTATACGCTCTACGATAGACAGGAAAACAATATGTGCCTAGCAGTTACGGCAAAAATGTTGTCTTGACCAAGTTACGACAAAAACGACAATAAAAGATCATTTCAAAAACTGCTTCAGCTATAGCGCAGAATCCATTGCTGAAACGCGAATGTAGTGAAAATTTCGAGATAAAACAGCTTTTGTAAAGTAATTGTCAGTGTTCTATCTGCCTGCAATAAATCATCGCTGTGTAAAAAAACAAATTTTGTGTATGTTTTTTTGTGCTATTTGTGCTCCTCAGCCAAATACAAATGGTGGTGGGGTGTGTGTGTGGGGGGGAAGTATGTCTGATTTTTTCTCTCTGTTTTCCTCTCTGAAAAAAACGCCTGAATATTTCATCCTGGTGTCTTGGTCCAGTCAAATGCCAGCGTGAAATCGTTTAACGATAATAAACTTGATTTTAATTACGATATTTATATAGTAACTTTTTGTAGTAATATCAATTGTTGAAGTAAGAAATACTATTAAAAGTAGTATATATTTTAGAACGTTGTCATACTTGATTACCTCAATATTTTCTAAAAAATGTAGAAGTGTCTACTGATAAGTCCGCTCGTTCAACATCATGCTGTATTAAGAAAGTTTTATGTCTTTTACATTTGGGTGGTATGTTGTTTGAGTTAGATGCCTTCGTTGCCTTTTTCATGGAAAATAAGTCGCTTTAGAAAGGTGTCGAATTTACATTAAAAAGATATGATTCGACTGACAGAAAACAATAAGCGTTGATAGAAAGATTAAATTCTTTTAAGAGAGAGTACATTATTCTCCTCTTTGACTCCTTTGCCCTTAAAAAAAATCTACCAAAGTTTCTATGCATCAAAGTATTTTTAGAATCTAGTCAGAGTTTACGAGATCCTAATTGTGTAAAGACCTGCAAGGAAAACAGAAAGATAAGTTAAAAAATCAGTAGAACTGTTTTTCTTGAAATACTTCTATGTTAAATTTTATCTGGGGCTATTATCTGAGTTTGGCCACCTTTATATTCATGGACCCCTCTATAAGGCTATCCCTCATGGAAAAATCTGTTTGCTTAGATACAGCGTCAAATTCAGTGGTACTAATCCATGGAGATTTAGGAACAAGGGTCAAGGCCCTGGGTCCCGTATGCTTCTTTGTTCGGATGAGCTCAGAACACTGGCATCAAAATTTCATTTCTTTCTATTCCTTCCCTTGCATCAAAAAGCACCAGATATGTACGGCGAGAACGGAACAACCTCTGGCGATTCCATGCTAGTGTCGTGTTGTACAAAGCTGGAAATAATCTGTCTACTCTTTTTGTTGTTGGAGCGTGTAAGATCCAGTATGGACCCTCAGAAACGACCTCAAGAAACATCAAAATGTAACGAATTTACAATGGCAGTGTGGTGAGATTTCACATTGAAAAACACTTTTGCATGACAACGTGCAAAATAGGGGCTAATTAACTGTTGGGTTGTCACCTACATCGAATCGCAAATAAATGGAAACTTGATCATTCTTTGCCAACAACGAATGTTATAATTGGTTACTTAACAGAAATAAATTAATGTATTACGTTTAATGAAATCCGCTGAAATTTACATTTTGTCACTAAATAGATTAAGGGTTAAAGTAGCAAGGGTACAGGTCAAAACAGAGATTGAGGACGAAAATATCTATTGAGGGCCGCAAAACAAGTTTGAATAAGATTTTGGAAATATACTTGCTGGTTGTACACGTGCCTGTAATAAAAACATTCTGACTACGAGACAACAATACACCAACCTGAGGATTAGGCTTAAAATTTGGATCCAGCATTTGCATCCAGCACTGGCATCTCATTTTCTAATCAAATTCCTGATTTTCCGTTAAGTGATAAGAAAGTTATAAACGAAGTGACCGTAAAAACCTGTGCAATGCCACCAGAAACATTCGAAGAGATTCACTAATTGTAACAGTGAGCGCTCGTTCTCTGAACTAAAGTTGGCCTTAAATTACTTGTATAACACCATGGCTGTGGCAAGAGTTTTAATCACTCGCAATTTTCTCGATCAAAGCAGCATATTGGGAAGGCTACATTTAGATGATGTTATCAACGCCTTCGCAAGCCTTAAAGCATGACATAAGTTTTTTAATCGATTGTATTAAATTTTTCAGTATTAACGAGGTTGCCCAGAAGAGTAAAAATCGGACTGAGGCTAAAATCCTACTATCACAAATTTTATTGAATGTTTACCATTCGCTTTCTTACAACAGTCATTTCAGAAAAAAAATTGTCTTCGTGTGCATCCTGAATTCCTTACTCAATTTTAGTTCTTTATTAACGTATCATACAACTTTTATCAAACTTCAGTTTGAGTCTTTAGGTAAAACCGTTATTACAAAATGGAGTGTATGTAGTATTTGAGGTGAGCAACGCCGAGAAGAACCTAATGATCATTCGGTTCTTCATAAGAAAAATGAGATAAATTGCATTTAGTAAAGTTCGTTATCAAAAACTATCAAGTAGAAAAAAGCGATATTCTTTTTACTGTGTCGGTATTTTGTCTGTAGGAATGAGCCCCTTGAGGTAAATGCGATTAATAAATGGTTTGCTAAGTTGGGTATAAAAATAGTTTAAATAGCACATTCAAGATATGGTAGTTTCAGCTATTTTAGACGTTAAGGTGGCCATTTTGACGTTGAATCAATGAATTTCAAAATGAGTATCAAGGTTAAATTTCAGTCGTTTATTTCGCTAAGAACCTAGGGTCTTTGCTCAAAGGGCCCTTCTGTTCGTTCACTATTAAATTTGGCTTATTCAGGGCTACCAAGCATGTTCTTTCTGTAGCGCAGCTACGTTGCATTTGCATCATTTGCAATAGATTTCCACATATGATATATTGATCAGGAGTTACGTATGTTCCACACTACCATTCCACGTCTACATAAATACCTAGTAACATGGGTACTTACACATATGTCTGCCAGAGTACGAAATAAAGGTATGTCAATACTACTGGGAGGGACAGTAGGATACTAAAGATGACCGCCAATTTTCGCTCAGATAAATTTCCTTTGTAACCTATAAATGGAAAAATAAATAAATAAAAAAATAAAAGAAAATTACTACACTCACCAAAAAAATCCAATAAAATATATTTTATTGGGTTTTGTCATTGGCGAGCAAGATTCTGGCCTCTGGTGCATCAAATATTTGATGATATCAAAATGACTTCATAAAAGTAAAAGAGCTCAAAAGTGGATAAATAATGATCGTGATTCTACTGATAGTGTATAAAAAGTACTGTTACGCAAATAAATACTATTAGGTAAAAAAACTAAAAAAACAAAAAAGCGAGAAGCGCTAGGTTCTACTTGCTTGACATGCAAGTGAGCTTTAAAGCTATTTTGAAAATTTACTGTCAGTTAAACGCCACTGTAAAAATGTACATTCTACATTATTTTGGTCCCAAAATTTTTTTATTTTTTTTTTTGAGTTTTAACGTCATTTTCCCCCAGCAATCGGGGCTCAGACGGTGCCCTTCAGAGGGACTTTTGATTTGGCAGTGAGGAATTTCTTGGCCGGATGCCCTTCCTGACACCAACCAATGGCTTTTTTTTCTTTGCAAAGTTCCAAATTCTCCTCGAAAGCTCGGGGAATCGAACCCTGAACTCTTGGTTACTGTGCAGTTGCACTAACCATTAAGCCACGGCTCCTCATTTTGGTCCCAAAATAATGTTCATAATACCTTCGTGCAGGGGTCTCACATCAATAAGGCAAAAAATATAAAACGAACCTTGCCCCCCAAAATACCTTCCAAAGTCATATTAAACTTCTGACTAAAAGCCTAGTTTAAGGCGGTTGATAATTTTTGTCACAATAAGGGTAGTTCATGGGGTTGGAAGGAGCGTTCGTCCGAGTGATACAAAATTGAAGTTAAATGAAAATTGGCACGGTCGTAATTCACATTAAATTTTATTAGTGATATGATATCAAGCAGGTTTTTGAATGATGGTAGAGAGTTCAAAACAATGTCCTGAGCATGGAAGTCTAGAGCTGAGCAATTAACGAGGATAATACATGTATTTTACTCACGGTTCCGGAGAATCCGACTCGAGTATCCAGCTAGTACTTGTCATTGCTGTGAATCAGTTTCAGTAAGTGGGGCTTTCCAAGGAGAAAGTCGTGAAATTGAGTTCAAGTGTGTCTGAAGTTGAACTTGATCATGAGAAGCGGTTGAAGAGTTTCAACCTTCAACTAAGTTTGATCGGATGTCCAAACACAATTCATTTGCGAGAATATTCGCTCACAAGGCGCATTGCTCCCTGGTAATCATAGGACAAATTGAACAATATATGAAAGATCTAAATGTCTAATTTCAGCTTGCACAAAGGTCTTGAATATCTCTACCAAGCCCAAGTCAGCAGATAACTTTTCTTTTTCCCAAAATAAGATGCGATCTTCTCTTCCGAAAGGAATGAACGTAAATTGCAAACATTGTCGAATAAGGAATTTTGATCTATTCCTTGTGAGGGACACATTGTATCGATACAAACTGAAGTTTGTTGAACTGAATTCCACTAGGCAACTTTTCTGAGAAGCACCCAATCATGTTCAATCAAATGTTTGTAGTGCAGTTCAAAGTATGGTTGCAGGTACTCCTCACAGCTGGTGTAGAACTCAACAAAGGTACGCTTGAAGACATTTGCTTGCTCCTTAGATAATCGAGTTGTTACAGTGTTTGGTATGAAGGGCTCCCCTTTCTTGCTTGTCAAACCTCGCCGGACTCCATCTAGGACTATTGCAGATTGAATAGCGATAGCAGTTTCACTGTCGATTCGCAGAATAGCAGACTGAAAATGTGCCGCCTAGGCATGGATGAAAAAAAGCAAAGCTTCGGCTAGTGGGTCACCGATAGTCCTTTCCAAAACGATTGGACACTTTTGAATGTTCGGAAAATACACTTTCAGAGGATTAAACAACATCAAGATTCGCTCGATCGCTGGCAGTAGTGTCAGCTATCTGGTGCTGCTGTAGCCAAGGATCTTACGGTAGTCAACATAAGCTTCCTCGCAAAGCTGTTTCAAGCTTTCAACACGTACTGTATAGTGATGAAAAACCCCATACACTTTGATAAGAACGGTCTCAATGTCTACAGGGAGACAATCAATTGCCGATTTAATGCAATTGTGAATGATGTGTGCTGTATAACCAACGCCAATGAGTTTTCTGTCCTATAAATTACAAAGTTTGTGATAGACGTGTTTTTTCCCTTTCCCTTCCAAGCCACCGAAGTTTGTATTTGTGTTGTCCGAGCTAATGGCAATGACTTTGTTTGAAATGCCAACATCTTGGATACTCTGCAGAATGTAGTCGTGTAAGATATCAGATGTCTCTCCTGGTTTTTCGTGTACAACTAACATCTGCGTGCACACTGACTCACGGGGTTTGAAATACCGAACTAATATTGGTATTACCTTTGGCTTCCATGATTTGATGCGTCAAAACATACTGAAACGAAATTGGCTTCATGTAAGTTATCTCGAAGTGTCGACTTCAGGAAAGAAGAGAAAGCTTGGGTAATTATTTTCTCTGTCTTGGTTCTTGCACCCGTGTACTTTGGCTCAAAACGTTTTTGTATAACTTTGCTGGTACCGTCCGTTGATCGTAGTGATTGTAAGCAAAGGTACCTTCAGCGGCAACAAGCATTTTACCCTTATCACAAAGTTATCTCTTCAAGAAGAATGTGTTCATTGACCCAGACCCAGGAGATGCTCTTTCAGCTTGCTTGTGTCGTTCTGAACCGATGACTTTGTTTTTCCTTTCAACAAATATACGTTGTTGTGTAAGAACCAAAGTTGACTACAGTTTTTTAACAGTCAACTGGGTGGAAAAACTGATTCAAAAGCACAAAATGTTCGATTAGAAGCTTTAATTAAGGGTATTATGCAGATTAAAACAATGTGCTTTGCATGCATTCGTTCTCTTTACATCATGCTATTTGAGAATTCAAGTTGCTTGCGACAACTTCAAGATACTTGCTGTCAGCAACATACAGAGCTAAATTTTTGGTGTTAATCACTGCAATCAGCAAGCCTTCATTCAAATATTGTCACTGTTGATTTAAGAATAATTTGGATGAGCAGTGGAATAATTTGGAACAGCAATTTTAGTTCAGGCTGCACTAAAATTCAACGGCTGATTTGCATTCGAAGACGATTGCACTGTTTCATCGCAGTGCGCATCATTGTCACATTTAACAAGCATTTCCCAAACGCAATGAGTCACGGAACGGAACCAGGAAGCCAAAATGCGTGAAATGCGGTAAACGACAAAATCTGTCTTGAAAAGGCGGGAGAAGAGAGGAAAAATTTCAAAAAGGCGGTCGTAACGCCTCAAAGGCGGTCATCTGGTCAGCTGCCTTAGTCAGATCCAATAAACTACAAAAACTAAATTTTTGCAACCATCTTCGCTCACTTTGGAATGGGGAAAATAGCTTTGAAAAAAGAGCATTAAATAAAAATCTTCTTACTCCAGGGCACAAAATTGAAATGACACATACAAATAGTGGTGGTACTCAGCTTTCACTATAATTATTTAATAGTAGGAGACTTGTTGTGAAAATAGGTAACAATTGCGAGGCTGAGTTAATCTATCCACCAGTTCTAGGCGAGTTAAAAATATCATAGAAGTAATGTTTTGTTTAATCAAGTGCCTGTCTGGATAAGTCTAATGTCTTTTCATCAATTTTCAACATGGCAAAAAATAAAGCCTCGTGAAGTAAAAGTCAAGACAAAAAGGGTGATTTAGTATACTTAAGTGGCAGTTAGAGATTGCCATTCAAAAGTGAGGGGAAAATAAGGGGTTCTGAAAGTAGATGTCTTAAGAGGCAAGAATAACACCCGTAAGTTGCTTCAAGAGTTCAACTATCTCGGGTTAACAATAGATGCTAAAGAAGAAACTGAGGTGCAAGAGTGTCGGCAGCTTGGGCAAAGTGGAGAAAGCTATCCGGTTTCATTAACGACAGGAGTATGCTAAGTAAAAAACAAGTTTAGACTAAAAAACAACACAGTACGTCAAGTTCTCTTACATGGCGCATAAATCTAGACAAAGGGTTAAAAGAAAGAACGAATAGTGCGAACTACAGAAATGAGGATGCTGAAAAGAATCGTGTGAAGTTGCGAAACAGACAACGGGGCTTAGAAATCTGGAATGAGTTGAGAGTAAATGAAATTAATGAAAATGAGAAATAGTATTGAGAAGGTACTGGCATGTAAGGTGGATGGAGGAGGAAAACCTTGCGAGAGAAGCTGTGGAAGCAAATATATCAGGAAGATGATCTGGAGGGATACCAAAGAAAATACGAAGAGACAATGTGAAAAAAGACAAAAATCACTTTGATGTTCGATTTGAAGATCATAACAGAAAAAGAACCGGAGATGGAGGACCAAGGTCGACAACCCTGCAATATTGTGTGTGTAATAGTCGAAGAAGAGAAGAAGTCTCAAGAGATACATTCGAAGACATGGTATGGCAAAGCAAGAAACAGAAAAACAAGGAAGGCGATGGAGACCAACTATATTAACCATAAAAATAAGGAAACGAGGTAGCACCAGTTTGGTCACAAACACCAGACGCCTTAGACACACAGAATGATTCACGGGAATGGCTGATGAATCATAGGATGATGAAGAAGGACCACGCAAGAAGAAAGGGTATAAAGTGAAAACTGAAAGAATGCAGTGAAATAGCTGGTCTACGCCCTAGAGAAATGGCAGATGCTGGTCGACACTTTATCTCCTGGGGATTTTGAAGTGACCAGACATGTACGATGGTCATTATGTTATGATACCTCTACGTTTGGTAGATTGAAAACTCATGTAACTTATTTCTTTCCAAATTTTTCCATCCTGATAAAATCTATTCCTTAATTTTCTATTTCTCAGTTTTTGAGTTTTAAATTTTGGACAACTGTTTATATTGTCCCTTCACCTGCATTTAGGTCAAACTTTCTTTTTATGACTTGGAATAGACCCTTAAAGAAAGTATTTCAAAAGCAATATATCTAAAACGTTAAAGTGGTTATGTGCTTAATTTTTTTCTTAATCATTTCCACAAGGTTTAAATATCATGCATTAATGGGCATCATGTACAGTTGCCATTGTTCTACATTTTGCCAAATTTTATAAGTATTTCTGTCGTGTAAAGCGATTTAAATATGTTTAACAAATCATCAAACGGCCATTGAATGAAATTTAGACAGTATACCTCTTTCACCATGGCAAAAGTTAATTTTCAATTTAGGGAAGGTCTTTGACAGAAAATGGAAGAGAAGATCGTAAACTTCATTCAGGTAATCAACTATTAAGAGTGAAAGTCATAACATGATGCTTAAATAAAAAATAAATACATATTTGGTAAGAAGCAAATTTAGCTTATAAAATAATCGATGTGTAGTTTTCCCTTAGAGTTAAAAAAAACAACAAAAAACATCTACCAATTTGACAGTCAAAGACAACTTTTTTGCAAAAATTCTGTCAACCCGTTATAAAATTATTTCGTATGCCGCCGTTTTGTTAATCCACATACAATAAGCGTGCAAACAAAATATCTTAAATACTTCTTACCAATATCTAATATACATGTATAAAATTTCTATAACATACCAAAGTAAATTCTCAGAATTTCAATCACTGCCAAAAGAAAGAGCCAAATAATTTCTAATGCCAGTATTCCACTTTGGTTTGGGTAAGGTAGTACAACACCTACACAAGAAGAAAAACAACGTCTACACATGTACACCATTTACTTAAACCAATTATGACTCCAATTATCCAAAACGATTATCCTACAAGCCGAAACGTGCATCACGTTCCATATTACAGCCTATTAAAAATTCTGCATTGCACTGCAGTCCCAATATAAATACTATAGCTTAGTTGATTCATGACATGACCCTTCTTGACGATGTTTACCTGATTTCTGTAAGGCAAAAAGCAATCATAATACAGTTGTTTAACAATGGGACCATTCCATGTCTAAACGGTACAGATTTTCAACAATTTGTAACCCACCCTCTCAGAATACCATTCTCATGTTAAGTAGACATAAAAAAGTCAGGGAGTTATGAAGCATCTCCAAATTTCGGCTCAATAAATAACTCCATTCACGACAGAGTTGCATCCTTTTTGAGTTGCCATTTCAAGTGGCAAAAATTTCTTTGCAGCCACCATTTTTGTCATACCTGTATATCTAAATATATCTTCGAATTGTAGTAAAAGATAAAAAACTAGCTTTTTATGACCCTTCCTCAAACATATGTTCCAGAAATCACCCTAATCCTATTGCAAAATTTAACTTTTTAAAAAAATTAACACAATGATAGTCCTTCACGAAAAAGTAAAAATTTAGTATTATTATTATGTTTTCAGCAAGCACATTCCAAAACAACCGAGATGTCCATCCAATGACTGGTTTACCCAAGAAATCAAAAACCTCATGGAAGATCGAAGACTAGCAAAAAATGACGGAGAGAAGTACAAAGTGATCAACAAGGAAATCAGACGTAAATGCCGCGAGGCCAAAGAAAATTGGCTTGAGTTGAAATGCCAGGAGTTCGGAAGACTAAGCGTGGATCAAAACTCTAGAAAAATGTTTCAAAGAATCAAAGAAATTACGAGGGAAAAGTCGTCGCGTCCATCAAAATGTATAAAATCTGCAACTGGTGAAGTCCTTCACAAACCAGAAGTAGCTAAAAGGTGGTCGGAGGACCTTAAAGAGCTATTCGAGGATAGCAGAATGGAAGAGAAGGACGCTGTTGCACTAACAGATCTCTCTGGTCCACCAATATTGATGGACGAAGTCAAAAGAGAACTTCGATTGATGAAGAAACACAAAGCTGCTGGCTCTGATGAAGTGTCACCGAAATGCTCAAAGCTTTGGGAGAGGCAGGCATTGATCTCATGCACAGCCTAGTCAATAGTAACTACAACATAAGTGAGATACCCGAAGACATCCTGAAGTCAATCTTTATAGCTCTGCCAAAGTCTAATGAGCCACTCGCTGAAATTGCTGCTCAGAATTGTACTTACGCGATGACGTTCGAAGATACATCCAGAGATTGCGCAATGCCAGTATGGATTCATGCCAGACAGGGGGACGATAAATGCTATACTCATAGCCCTCATGCTTGGTGAGCGGTGCATCCAACATCAACTGGTAATCTACATCTGTTTTATTGACTACAAAAAAGCGTTTGACCGCGTCCGCCACAGAAGGACTCTCAATCTCCTCAAAAGCATCGGAATTGACGATAAGGACTACCGAATCATCTACAGCCTCTATTCACTCCAGCAAGCTGCCATCAAGCTCCAAGATTGGTTGACGGATTGGACTAAAATCAACCGTGGCGTAAGACAAGGTTGCGTGATGAGCCCTGATTTTTTCAACCTATACAGCGAGGATATTCTTCGATGCCAAAAGGAATCAGATGACGGAGTTCCAGTCAACGGTGTTCGTATCAGCATCAGATACGCTGATGACACTGCTTTGATCGCTGACAGCGAGGAAGCTCCACAAAGGCTACTGAATCTTGTAGAAGTTGCATCCAGGGAAGCTGGACTGAATTCAACTGCAAGAAAACCCACTCCGTGACGATCGCGAAAGAAAAGTCTCCACCATGCAACCTTGTATGCAATGGTCAAAATATTGTCCAACTTGATTCCTTTAATTACCTTGGGTCTTTGCTGACATCGGATGGAAAGTGTAATAGAGAGATAAAGCGACGTATCACCGTATCAAAGACCAGTTTAAACCAAATTGTTTCAATTCTGAAAGATAGTAAACTCTTAAACCAACTGAAAGTCAGACTTCTAAAAGCCTATGTGTGGTCGGTGCTGCTTTACGGCTGCGAAGCTTGGATCATGAATGCCACTACAACCAAGAACTTAGAAGCGGCTGAAATGTGGTTCTACAGAAGAATGCTTCGAGCCTCTTACATAGAGCATGAAAATAGCGAAAGTATTCTGCAAAAAATTGGAGAAGAACGCCTCCTCATTAATACCATCATAAAAAGACAAGCAAGTTCTGTTGGCCATGTCATCAGAAAACAACAAATCGAACATCTCTGCTTGTCAGGAAGAATCCCAGGAAAGAAGGCTCGTAGGGGTCAGCGGGGGCTGTTCCTTGATCAACTGAAGAAATCCACGAGCATCAGGGGCATAAGAAGACCACTTGAAGCTGCTAATCGAAGGCAGTTATTTTCTATTTAGTAATTTCATACATCGCCAAAGCGTTTTCGGGTGGCACCAAGACGGACATATGTTTTCAGGTGTGCTGATTATGAAAATGAATTCAAAATTCTCCCAGTTCATCATCTGCATCTCCATTTAGGGTTTTTTGTGTCGTCATTTTTTAATGTGGGGTAATTAATTTTTGGTTGTCAAAGCTGAAATTCTCCTTCTTTTGACCATTCAGCTACAAACTGATGGCACAGTAGAAATCACCATCTTTCATTATCCTAGTGTGCCAAATTTCAAAGTGATGTGATGACTCTACTAAAACTGTAAGATATATTTAGATATACAGGTATGGCAAAAATAGTGATTGCAAAGGATTGTTTGCCTCTTAAAATGGCAACTCAAAAAGGATGCAACTCTTAAGCGGATAGTTACTTATTGAGCCAAAATTTGGGGACGCTTCATAACTCCTAGACATATTTCTATCTGCTGAAAATGAGAAAATTCTGAGAGGGTCGGTCACATGACCATGCTAAATTGATCAGGAATGATTGAATAATAAGTCACAAAATTAAATGCAATATAACATAACAAATGATAAAATAATACAATATAACACACACTAGTAGAGAATGCACACTAGTAGTTAAATGCATAAAACCATTAATTATACAAAAAAACAGTATAGACAACATACTGTAAGATAGTAACAAAATAAAATTAAAACATATTGTGTACTTATGAACTTTGTGCATTAACTCAAAACCACACAACTTAATACAATGTAAAATATCAAAAATGTTAACAATTACCTTTATAAATGAAAAGCAGTAATTCACAAATCCAAAGGAGAATGAAATAATAAATGTTCAAAAAGACTAATATTTGTAATGGCAAGGAAGAAAGCTTGTGGTGATGTTAAGGAAATACATTCATTAACTGGCTTAAATGCATAGAACTACAACTACATTACTCTTACATACACTAGCCATTCAAAATTAGAAGTAGCCATATAGACCAAATTGGTTTACTTAAGTATGATAAATAGCCCTAGAGTACTGGGTGCTACTTTACTCTACTTCTCAGTTGACTTAAATGATATACTACTAGTAGTATTTATCTCTAGTGATACCCCTTACAACCAGGTGGACACTGTAAGAGAGAAAAATCTGCTGCAATACACCCCTCCCTACCCCCAAAGGGAATTTTGAGATATAAACCCCACATTACAGCCATGATAATTTGGTGAACCAACAGTGATGTAAAATGGGTGATATACCAAATGTATCCCTACCAATAAGATAAATACCTTGTCAGCCAAATGGCTGATGAGGTATTTATCATAAATGATTGCAAGGGTACTCTGCTGCTTGGTTCATAAATAGTAGAGAAGTTAATAGCTCATCACATATAAAAACATAGATTATCTGTTGCTTAACCATAATGTACACACCAATTGCTTCTTATTGGTGTAATATTTACCTTGTTAACTTCATGCAAATAAAACGTTAGTATATTGCCAAGAAAAGGATACATCAACCACCATGTGTTTTCCTGTAATGGATATAGAGAAACACTATTGTAAGAAATTAATAATGTAAAACAAAAACTGAGTTGACACATATCTTGTAGTGAAAAGAATAAAATATATTATATACAAGTTAACAATGCAATAATACTGTATATATTCCATTGGGTAAATTACAAGAGTAAGACTAGTAAATTTAAGGTAAAACTAGTAAATATAAGAGGGATGATAGATAAATGAATGACCGTATAAATTGCTATGTTACAAATGCTGATAGTCT
>RDPX01000134.1:563645-573972 GCA_003991215.1 Morbakka virulenta | reverse complement strand
GTTTTAAAAACAGACTAGATCATTTCTGGAGCAAGCATCCAGCTAAGTACAAGTGGGACTATGACCCCTCCACAGACTGACCAAGTTCCTAGAAAAAACAAGATCTGGGAATAGAGGCCAACATTGCTTGCTCCCAGAATCTCCCAAGGTATCCTAAGGTAAGACATTTGCTATAAATATGCATAGCATGGTCATGAACATAATTTTATCCAGAACAATGTACCATCTCATAATTTTTCTCTAGAAATCTATCATAGCATAGTTTATGAGACTTTTTAATATGTATACTAGTATACTTCCAGGCTTGAAAAAAATGACATCTAACCTTTATATTACAGCATATTACTACAATGATTCAGCCAAGGGTGACCTAAAAAAGCAGGCCTGGTCAACTGTATGCTATTGAAAAAATTATACAATCATTAGAGTTCCAACGACTTGTAATAAAATAGGAATTATTACTCTACAAAGGATATAATTCTATAAACATATAATAAAACACAAGATAATTTTTAACCTTATCATCATTTACATGTTTCGGTATTCACATACCTTCTTCAGAATGTATATAAAAATGTACAACTACCATTATTACACACTCTTTTACAGTCTAAAGAGGCATTTATATGTTGATAAATATGCAAATTTTTGCCATTGTAATGCTCTTTACTTCTTGTAGACAAATGCTTTTTGGGTTCCCTGACATAGGTAGCATTACAGCTAGTGCAGACAAACTCATACACTACATTAGATGCATGTGAGAAACTGACCAATTTGTCTTTATTAGAAAAGAAATCCCTGAGCTTACAAGTTGTAAAAATCAATTTAACATCAACCTCTTTGCAATGTTTGTTTACGACATTTTTTATTTTGTTTCTCAGAATGATGGAATCTTTACCAATGTGCGGCAATTTGAAATACCTCATGTCCTGAATCTTAACATTTTCCACTTTTTCAGTTTCAACATAATATTTGTTGAGATAATTATGAACAATCTTATTTACAAGCCATGTAGGGTACAAGTTATGGCCTAATGTATTGTATAGATTTTTTTATATCTATATCAAAAGAATGCCAAGAAGAGTTTATTCAAAAAGTTCTATCCAAAAGCACTCTAATTAAACCTGTTTTATACTGGAAAGGAACAAAAGTATTAAAGTTAGTCAAAAGACCAGTGTATGTCTGCTTATGAAAAAAAGGCATTTGAAGCTTATTGTTACTATTATTCATAACAATGTTTTAAAAAGTAGCTTTTTGTTCTCCTCTTTTTTACAGGCAAATTGTTATTCTACAAGTTCATTATCTGTCTCTTGTAACAAACTCTGCTGCAAACATACCTAAGGCAGGGTGTGTAATGAATTGTAATCTTTAAAATGCCTGCTGATAATGTCAATGGTCACCAAATGTTATACCTTGTGATAAGATACCAGGCACTAAGGGCATTATTATGTGTGAACTTTATTTTCTAGCTGAATAAGAAACTGTTACTGTTAATGGAGACTTTGCTGCCCTCTCTCCATCTTTGCATACATTTGGCTATGTCACCAGGAACAACTCTGGCAGAATTATGCAGAACAAAAAGTAGGGCTTGCCCTTCAAGTAGGGAGATTCTACTCAAGAAAATGAGTGTATTCTTGAAGAATGACAGAATTCCTTCTTTTAATGTACTATCCAATGAGCTGTATACCAGAAAATCAGTTTCAAATTTGGGATAAGTGTTCTTTGCTTCTTAATACCTCTGATACTTTAGTAATTCAGTCACAATATTAAGAGTTATTTTCCTGTACATGAGGTCTGCTGAAGGATATTGTTGTGGTTGTAAATTAGCATTCTTTTCTCAAATTATAGGGAAGTACCAACTTGTCACAGACTGAACCCAAACTAAATGTGAAAGATGAAAGAAAGGACAATGTTTGCTGCTTATGTATGAGGTGCAAATCAAATTTCCACTGCATTATCATGATGGTACTTTTTCTTAGCAAAGGTCTTAACATATATGAACTCCTGGGCACAACTATAATAAGCTTTAAAATCATATCTATTTTGTCACCCCGACTTTTTGTGAAAAATGGCTGCCTGTGTACAAATTAGGCATTTCAGAAGGTTAATTGGTGTCAATAAGTACATGAGTTAATCATGATTCAATCTTTTAAATTCTGGGAGAAGACAAGTTTTAACATCTATTGCAGTATTAACACACACTTCTAGAAGTTTGTAAATCAGTTGACTAAAAATCCATTTGAAAAATGTATTACCAGCACCAGATGTAGATGCAGAAAAATACACATCCACATCAATGTTTAAGTCATCTTTTCACAGTTTTGATAACAAAATTGGGTATTTACTTGCTTACTGATATCTGAAAAGTCTCGAAAAGTTCGATGTTTCCAGTTTATCTTTTGTCTTGTCAACTGCTGCCAAATCATCATGAGCTTTGTGTAGATCTCCAACTTGAAGTAGCAGATCTGTTGCAGGACTGAATATGCTTGCAATTTTTGCATGAATATCATCAACCATTTGCTTGTCAAAAAAAACAGACTCCAGCATTTTGAGCGTTGATTCTTTGTGCATGTATACTGCATCTTCAATCTTGCCTTTGAGCACTTCACTTGCACAATTTGCTTTTCAATGGAAGCCCTCAATGAATGCTCCATAAGTTGGTTCATCAGCATTGGAAGTAAAAACCCCCTTCTTCTTCATCAACCATTTGCTTGTCAAAAAAATCAGACTCCAGCATTTTGAGCAGTTGATTCTTTGTCCATGTATACTGCATCTTCAATCTTGCCTTTGAGCACTTCACTTGCACAATTTGCTTTGCAATGGAAGCCCCCAATGAATGCACCATAAGTTGATTCATCAGCATTGTTTCTTCTTGTTATTTTAATAACTACTCTCTGCTACCAGAACTTTGTTTGAAATACAGAGGAAGCTTTAAACTAGCAGGAAACATGACTAAGTTCACATCTGAAATAATTCTATTTTTCTCAAAATCTCAGCTCTGTTTATATAAAATTTTCAAATGGGATCGTTCACAAATGATGTCAACTTACTTAGGGGGGAGGGGGTACCTAAATGTTGACAGAAGTTGACAATATTTTGGGAAGGGGGGTGAAAGGAGGGTGAAAGTTGACATTATTTTTAAAAAAGTTCAGTAATTCTAAAAGCTTAAACCTTAGGTTTTACATTTCACTCAGANAAAGTCTCGAAAAGTTCGATGTTTCCAGTTTATCTTTTGTCTTGTCAACTGCTGCCAAATCATCATGAGCTTTGTGTAGATCTCCAACTTGAAGTAGCAGATCTGTTGCAGGACTGAATATGCTTGCAATTTTTGCATGAATATCATCAACCATTTGCTTGTCAAAAAAAACAGACTCCAGCATTTTGAGCGTTGATTCTTTGTGCATGTATACTGCATCTTCAATCTTGCCTTTGAGCACTTCACTTGCACAATTTGCTTTTCAATGGAAGCCCTCAATGAATGCTCCATAAGTTGGTTCATCAGCATTGGAAGTAAAAACCCCCTTCTTCTTCATCAACCATTTGCTTGTCAAAAAAATCAGACTCCAGCATTTTGAGCAGTTGATTCTTTGTCCATGTATACTGCATCTTCAATCTTGCCTTTGAGCACTTCACTTGCACAATTTGCTTTGCAATGGAAGCCCCCAATGAATGCACCATAAGTTGATTCATCAGCATTGTTTCTTCTTGTTATTTTAATAACTACTCTCTGCTACCAGAACTTTGTTTGAAATACAGAGGAAGCTTTAAACTAGCAGGAAACATGACTAAGTTCACATCTGAAATAATTCTATTTTTCTCAAAATCTCAGCTCTGTTTATATAAAATTTTCAAATGGGATCGTTCACAAATGATGTCAACTTACTTAGGGGGGAGGGGGTACCTAAATGTTGACAGAAGTTGACAATATTTTGGGAAGGGGGGTGAAAGGAGGGTGAAAGTTGACATTATTTTTAAAAAAGTTCAGTAATTCTAAAAGCTTAAACCTTAGGTTTTACATTTCACTCAGAAGTACTTTTATCACCCCTCCCTCAAACTTCAAATGCCCTTATAGTTATAAATTAAGAATATGGTGTCAATATTTTATCTTCGTTTGCAGAAAAAGTTCAGGGAAAATGTGCTCAAAATCGACGTCAACTTTAGGGGGTGGGGGTCAGAAATCCAAAAGTTGACAAGAGGGGGAGGGGTGCATTAAAATGGTGAAAAGTGGCTGACATCATTTGTGAATGATCCCAATCTTGAGTTTCATTATCAATACATACCCAAAACAACACTCCTACATTTAATCATATCACAATGCCATACAAGTTAATAAGTTAATCTGTTATTTGTTAACCAAAATCTGTTGCATCATCACTACATCACCAGGTTACATAAGTAATACTATTGTAGTTATTCTGCCCATACAGTACTTGTAAAAATAAGTCAGTTTAAATAAACATTGTTCACTCATATTGCAGGTTGTCAATAATAATTTTAGGAATGTTTGCTGATGTGATTAGTTGCTTCACAACATAATAATAATTATTATGATGATCATTACTCTATTCTAGGTACTGACAAACTGCAACCACTTGTGGTGGGGAAAAAGAGGTTCTAGTTTGCCTCATTTCTACTCACATTTTTGTTACTAGCAGCTCTTGGATGACAACTAGACCCATGCTGTAACTTGACAGGATACCTACTGGATGACAACCCTTTATCAGGAAATTAGGCCACATTTGTGTTGTTCTTTGTAATATATTGATTTTATATTTTAACTCAGAAAGAACTATAATGATTAGTATCACAACCACCGGCACAAAAGCAAGTACTTGAAACTAACAATACAAGTTTATGATTGGTAAGTCTGCAGTTGATGTGTGAATGTAGCAGGCTTGCTTAAAAGAAATACAAGACAATGTTGCCATTATTGTATACTGGGAGCTATGTGGTATCCATTATTTAGATTAATATCAACCTTTCAATGTAACAGAGTCTGATGAGGTCACACTGCTATTGGACTCAAGCATCCAACATGATTATGCTGCTGAAAAGTGAATGTCAGACATAGTTGTAAAAGATAAATAAACCACAGAATGTAAA
Organism: Morbakka virulenta; assembly: GCA_003991215.1. Lineage (NCBI taxonomy): Eukaryota > Metazoa > Cnidaria > Cubozoa > Carybdeida > Carukiidae > Morbakka > Morbakka virulenta. The sequence continues at coordinate 568,869 of RDPX01000134.1, read as the reverse complement.
ATTACTATTGTAGCAGTGTCTGGGGGTATGAAATTGATGCAAAGAAACAAGAAATGTGGATAATTACTTAGACTTCAAATACGAAATTGCAAGAATGTAGTTAGTAAGAAAAGATAGAAGTTATAACTGTTGTAGTTGGTTCACCTGGAGAGTATTGGCATCAAGGTGAGAATATAACACAAAAAACATGCTACTTATAAAAAAAAGAACCTATAAAACCAAGAGTGTATTTAAAGGAAATAGAAAAGTAGAGAAATAGCAAGAAATGCAGCGGGTAATTGGAAATCTATGGCAATTGATAACAGTACAAGTTTTCCCTGTTGATGTAGGTATCCTGGGAAGTGCAATTTAACATTTGAAAATTGGGTTGGAAAACCATGAGGTATCGTGTGGTCTTGGATCTACACAAAAGACCATCAAGTTGGGAACAACTAGGGTCCTGAAAAGGAGTTAGAAATACGAAAGGACAACATCCTGATGGAAGATACCTAACCCCATTGAGTCTGGTCCTCTATGGTGGAAAAAGGGACCAGAAAAACAAGAATAATTGAGAGAAAGAAGACATAATAACATATGGATCAATTATATAAAGGCATACGATATGTTTCTCTACTCTTGCATCATAAGAAGTCTTAAATGCAAGTGTTGATAACATAATGAACTTCACAGAAAGGTCAATGAGAACTATGAATGTAAACTAAACATCTTATGATTGATTTTCTGGTGATTGTCAATATAAGATGATGCATTCCTCTAGGTGATTTTTCACCATTACTGTTTGTCATTTGCATGATACCTATAACTAAATGACCTGGTAATGTAAAAGATGGCGTTCCTTAAAGAATGATGAAAAGTTACATCATCTTCTTTACAGACAATTTGAAACACTTTGGTGAAAATAAACGTGAGGTAGATGGACTAATCTCAACAGTTATAAGAAGAACTAATGGCATAGCAGTATAGTACTTATGCTATTATATATGTCCCTTTACATGCTTAGCGGGGTTACCCCATGGATACCTCTGTCTTTTATAACATGCCAGAGGCCTCAATGGTTGGTGTGTAGCTCAGTTGAACAATAAAGCTTAACAACGCCGTCATATCGTTATCATATGGCAGGGAAAATGTAAACTTTACATGCACAAGAGACCAGGCAGTACGGTAACAACCACTTTACCTTTTGACGGAACGAGGCCTCGAGTCTCTAATCGCTGGGCTCTGTCTTCTCCTCCCGTCGCAGCCATTATTTTCCTTAATGTCAGCTAAATATTCTCTCGATGGAAGTTTGAAAAAATTACAAAGTGTGCAAGTTGAATTGTCCATCAATGCAAGAAACATGTTCAACAATAAATCATTCCGCAAGTATGCCCATTGTAAGTGATTAACAACAGTAAGTTGTTTGTGCCAACTGCCTTTTTTGACTCGTGCCAAAAAAGAGGCAAAAAAAAAAGCTGGAAAGAGAACGACGCTGGAAAACACCTGGGAACACACGTTTAGTTGCACTAAAAAACCTACCTTTTATATAGCCAGTTTGAGTATGTAAATTTCAAATCTGAAGTCGGTTTTTGTCTGCAAGCTACAGATTTTATGTAATTTGACATTTTTATTTAACTTCTTTATTTTTCGTTATTACAGGAAATTGCAATATCGGCCACAATCCTATTGTTCACTTAAATATTGAAAAGGCATGAGAGTCACTTATATATATTTATTAAAGCAAAAGAAACAGAACATTAAAATGTGATTATAGAATAAATTACACTATTGTTGGTTGTGCCATATTTTCTGATAGCGTTTCTTAGAAAACATCAGTCTCTACCCCAAAGTTAGATTAGCATCCTTCAGAACATCACCACACCGGCTGGAAGCTTATCAATTCCTTTGTGTATTTTATTCAGGCAGGAATTTGCGTTTGTAGCTTTTGCGTTAGTATACTTCATCTGGGCAATCTCGTTTAATGCTCCAGCAGTAGTCAACCATCATACTTTTGTCCCAGCGCCCGCGGCATCTTTCTTTCATGATCTTTAGGTCTTGGTGGAATGGTTCTCCTTGTTCTTCACTCATAGCCCCAATGTTGTCGGAGAACATATCAAGGTGACTGTTCAAAAAATGAAGCTTGTTGCACCCGAGATCACGAAAGCGAAGAGCATACTCTTCACAAGTTCACTGTATTTCTCCGCCTTATTCATTCCAAGGAAGTTCTGAACAACTGCCATAAAGGGCAACCATACTGCATTTTCTAAAGCGGTCACCCTAGCAACAAACTGATCATCACGAATTAGGGTTCGAATCTGTGGGCTATCAAACACGCCTGCTTTGATCTTCCCAAATAATAACCATAGTAAAATTGTGATTATGTGTTGGATGCATTCATCTTCGGCTTCCAGTACCTTGACAAATTGCTTAATCAACAGTAATCTGATGTGAAGAGGAGGAAAGATGATCTATCTCTATTTACAATTGGGTCTTTTATATTATTTGGCATGCCTGCTTCAATTGTGTCACCAATAGGCCAGTCCTTCTGGACCCAATGTCTGTCTCGTGCTTGGCTGTTCCACATACAGAGGAAACATGGAAAGTTAGTGAAACCTTTCTGTTGTCCAAGAAGAAAGTTGACCATCTTAAACTCTACACAAATGATCCAACTGTGCTCACGATACTTTAATAAGTTCATGACCATTTTCATATCATCATAGTCTTCCCGAAAATGCACTGAGTGACCGACAGGTACTGTTCCATAAACATTGCCATCATCTAAAAGAACACACTTTAAACTGAGTTTTGAACTGTTAAAAAATAGTCTCCATTCAACAGGACAAAAGTAAGGTACACCCAGCTTTTTGAGAAGCCCTGGAATATAATGACAGTAAACAAACTGTCGGTCTTCTGAAAAGAAGGTCACAGAAAGCTGGTCACGATTTCTGAAATATGATACTTTAACAGAGTAATCAACAAGATTTCTGCTTTGTAATCTTGATGCCAAAACCTCTGCTGCATTCTTTGAAAGTCCCAAATTCCACATTAAATCATTCAGTTAACCCTGGGAAAGAGACTTGTGGACGGGGAAAGGTTCAGTGTCTGAAGAACAGTCATCCGATTGTGAACACTTTTCTGACAATTCACTGTTACGACTGTCTTGCTCGTTTGTATCATGTTCAATGTCTTTATCGTCCAATGAAGACAAGCCTTTGAAAATTGGAACAAGAACTTCTTCAGAGTGTGGAGCAGGCCGAATAGCTGAGGGAATGTTTGGATACTTAATCTTATGTCGGTTTTTTTCTCAACACCCTTTGTGTTTACCATGCAGAAATATCGGTCAGTTACATGGTTGATGAGTTTACGTCAAATCATTGAAACCCCAAAAGGCAAACTTTTGCGTTTTCCTTTGGTCCAGTCTCGAAGCATTTCTTCGCAATTGTGGCACATAACATGAGGAGCTCATTGCTTGTCTTGATCAGCAATACGAAATTCAAAATATGCCTTGCAGGCACGCTTGACAAACGAGAATATGTTACGTCTCTGACGATTGAGTGTGTAGCATCCACATATGTAGCAGAAGGCATCAGGCTTGTTTCTGCAATGACGTCTCCTTATGCAAGCCATGTTTGAACTGGAACAAAAAAAGAATGATCAAAATATTAGAAGCTATCTATATATGGACGTAAAATTGCTTATACATAGTTTACGGAAGTTCACATTTGTACAATTTCATTAACCTCAAATTGAAAAAAAACAACTAAAGCTTGTAGAGGAAAACAAATTTTTAGATTTGAAATGAGCGCCTAAAACTCCTTCAGAATCAGTTGAAATATCCAATGTAACTTAAAGTTACTGAAAAATTGTTCCCAAGTGTAATCATTTCACAGGGTATAGTGTGGGAATGAGTAAGAATTTCACTAGGAGCTACCTTTTTGCTTTGCTATTACATAATTTGCTAACCTTGTCATCAGATTACATATAAAGGAGGATAAGAAAAAAATTAGGCTATTTTAGAATTCTGACTTTCATGCTTACACTATTGTCAGCACCGTCAGCTAAAAAAATTTCGAAAGAAATGCAATTCTTTGTGTTAGAGCTTTCCAGCATGTCCGATCATCCATAACAGTTCCCAAGTTTTCTCTAATAATTTGTTCATAGGCAAGTCAACTTGAAAGCAGTTCACGTTTAAAAAGTAGTATATATAAAATAATCTAATATCATCCTTAGCAAGAAAGCATCAGTCAAAGAGTTTAGTTCCAGTAAAAATTTTAAATGTCTAGTTAACATGTGTTAATAAAGTGCCGAAAATTATTGACGGATCACACTTTAGAGTCCAGCTTATCTTCTTGGTCCTTCTTTTACTCTCCTTCCATTCACCATGCCGTTCAATGACGTTGTCAATATTGGTGATGGTGACATGCCCAGGAAAAATTAAGAAGCCAATAAAGGACTTCAGGCATATCTCTTTTGAATGTCCAAGTTTATTTCACTTTCAACTGATATACGTTCCAATAGAAGTGACGTTAAGAATTAATTGTTTCACACATTTTGTCCATTTTTGAACAGTGAATCACCATTGACTACAATGGGACGAGTTAATGTTATTATCAAAACCTCATCTGCTTGGAGTGTAAAAAACTACCTTCCAAACGCTAGGATTTGCTAGTCTTGTATGAAAAAGATCCTGGTACCTCTCACTTCACAATCTAACGAAACTCAGGAAAGCCAAAAGCATTTTCAGGCTACCATCTTTTAGAAGAGAATATGGAAAACGATCATCTAAGTTTATGGCAGCTAAGATTTATAACGAACTGCCATTGAGTATTCGTGAACTACCTTATAAGGAATTTTTAGCAAGCAATAAACGGTTTCATATTTAGTTTTTCAGAATCTTGCAATTTTTTATATCTGCTTTTCCTAAGGAATTTAATTTTAAGTTTTCACCCTTTCCGTTCTATTTTAGTTTATACTTTTACCCTTTTACCTGTTTTTACCTTTTTCGTTTGACCTATCTTTTTTTGTTACTGACTTTGCTTATAGTACAAAATTTGATAATATTCATTGATTTTTACTCTTTAAATAATTTCCATTAGTATTATTACCATTAATACCATTATTACCATTATTACCATTATTACCATTATTACCATTATTACCATAATTACCATTATTAAGATTATTACCATTAATTCCATTATTACCATTCTTAACTTTATCAACATTATTACTATTATTACCATTATTT